>RJWM01047247.1:0-11979 GCA_004363535.1 Dasyprocta punctata
GTGCTGTGACAATTGACAAAATGGCCCTCTTCCTTCAAGGCTAAGTGACACTCCACTCCATGAATAGAGCTCTCTACTTTATCCATCCATTCATCCACCCGCAGACGTTCAGGACGCTCCTGTGGCCCCCTACTTAGAACTTCGCTGCTGAGAGCATGGCAGTGCGGGTATCCCCTTTGGGGTTCTGATTTCATTCACTTCGGGTGTACACGCAGAAGGGGAACCACTGGATCAGAAGGTACCGTGGACTTTGGTGTTTTGAGGGACCCCTTTCTGGTTTCCATGAGGCTGTTTTAATGTGCATTCCCAGCAGCAGTGCACGAGGCTCCCTCTCCCCTCCATCCCCACCAGCACCCCAATCTTGTCTTACTATGTATCCACTGTCTATGCTTTATACTCCCTCCCTGATGAGTAGTGGTGTTGAGTGCCTTTTCCTATACGATTCGTCTCTTCTTTTCAGAAATCTCTCTTCAGTTCCTCTGCCAGTTTATAGTTCGGTTGTTCACTTTTGCTGTGTTTTTAGTCTTTGCCACTGAATTACACGAGGTCCTTATATATTTTCGGATATTAATCTTTTATCAGTTATACAGTTTGCAAATCAATACTCCCTCCTATTCTGAGCATTGTCCTTCACTCTATCAGTGGTTTCCTTTGCTGTCTGAAAGCTTTCTAGTTTGACGTGATCCCACTTGTCCAGTTTTTTCTTTTGTTGCCTTGACCTCTCGAACGTGCTCCCCTTAAGACTTTGCCGATTAGATGAGGCTCAGCTGCATGAAGGAGGAAAATCTGCCTAGAGTCTCTCGACCATCGGAAAGTGTCCCAGCGACATCCAGGCGAGCACTGTACTAAAAACAGCTGCCACTGGCCAGTCAGGCTGGCATAAAATCAGTCATCACAGCCCCCGCTGCCCACCCGGCACGGCGGGGAGCTGTTGTGTGGAGCCGTCACACTGGACACCCCGCTCACACCACGCACTTCTTTCTTTTGCAGAGAAGAAGAGAATCCGTGCTTTGTGATTGGAACCGGTCCACAGGGAGCTGCGATTTTGCGGGAAGTGGGCTGCACCTGTGCTTCCAGCCTCATCACCCAAAGGCCCCCAGCTGACGGGACATGCAGGGTAACAAGAAGTGCACCGACGGGTTCAGCGACTCCTCCAGCATTGGCAGCGTGCTGGATGACGCAGACCGGGAGGTGAGCAGCCTCACCGACAGGGCCTTCCGGAGCCTGTGCATCTCCGAGGATGCCTCTTTTCATGACTCTGATCTGGCCCTGTCCCCGGACATCTCCCGCCAGAGGTACGGGCCTCTCCACCAGGGTACCGTGAACCACGCCCACAGGAAGAGTGGCATCTGGGGCCAGCTTCCATCGCAAGGCACAGAGCACAAGGGCTGGGCGGCCACCTTCCAACAGCAGCCCAAGTATGTTCAGGGGGAGGACAAATACCCCAAAAGCAGCCCCCCACTCACGCCAGCCCAGTGGAGGCTAGAGATACCGGTTTCTGGCCTACGCAGCAGTAACAAGCCTGTTTCCAAAGTATCATCCCTGATCAAGTCTTTCGACAGGACTGAGACCCAGCGCTGCGACAATAGGCCGCCCCCCAGCAAGCCTCCGGCTCTCAAAAATCCCCCCAAATTCGCCCCTCTTCCCGACAGCAGCGTCAACTTCTGCTTCGACTCTGCCTTTCTGACGGTCAGGAGGGTGCCTGCCGAAGTGTCCAGTGCTCACCAAGGAAGCCACCAGCCCACCCAGAGCCACGGAGAACGAGAGTCCCCCAAGAATCCCGAGATGACCCGTCAGGGTTCCGGCGCTGGCTTCCTGTCGAAACCGGACAGCGTGGCCAGCTCGTTCGAGTCCAAGTTCCCCTCTCCATCACACCAGTCAGCCAAGACGAAGCCCAGCAGAGGCCCGGAATGGGCACACAAAGGGACCTTTCTACACAGCGAGAACAGTGCCTTCGAGTCATGGGACGCCCACCAACCCAAGCTGCTCGAGAGAAAGAGTGTCGCCGACAGCGTCCCTGAAAACAAAGTTCCCAAACGTTACGAGGATGCGATGCCCATAAGAGAAGCCCATGGTCCGCAGCACTGTGCTCAGGAGGAGAACGGATCAGCTGCAGGGGTTCTGCCCACCTCTGGGCCCTGGGGGGCCAGGGACCCGGGAGCCCAGGGTTTCCACGTGGAGGGAAAGCCACCCAGCTCACAGCCTGACCCTCAGGTGAAGCCGACCCAGCCTCCGTGGAGGAAGCCGAAGGCCAGCAGGGCTGGGAAGGAAAATGTGACCAATGTCGCGGAGGAGCAGAAACAGACTCACAGGAGAGGCCCCGCTCCGTACGCAAAGCACAGCGCGCAGGGGCACCTCGCAGAGAACGACACCGTGGACCCGGCTGGGGACCGCGACCCGCAGTACACTCCTCCTTTCAATATCAGCAAGCTCCTGACCCCCATCATCCCCAGCAAGCACGCCCTGGAGGCCGCGGACAGCCTGCCCGAGGAGCCCAGCCCCTCCCCGCCAGCGCAGCTGAACGGGTACCAGGAGCGGGAGCCCGGCGAATGTCCACCCAGGGACAGCTACAAGTCCAAAGCGCCCAGCCTGCTCTTCAACCTCAAGGACGTGCGGAAGCGCATCAAGAGCACATACAGCCCCTCGCCTCTCTCCAAGGGCTTCGAGGAGAAACCCCGGGGCAAGGCTGATGGCAAACAGGAGCCCATGAGCAACGGAGTGGCGCTTCCCAATGGGGTTGAGGACAGCCCCCAAGACGAGCTGTCTGCAGAGAGGCCAGCCGAGGGCCCTTGCACCTCGCACACCGGCACCCGGGACCCTGCAGCCCACCCTGGCGAGGCCTCAGCGCATAACCGCGGCCCCCCTGCCACGGTCGCCACAACCTCTTTCTGTGTCAATGGGAAGGCTGCAGGGAGGAGCGGCGAGGCAAGAGATGCTGTCGACAGGGAGTCAGAGCCAGGCTCTTCTGGGGCCACCTGGCATCCAGACAGCAGGGGACACGGCCCCAGGAGGCACCTGTCCCTGAAGCTGTGCCCCAGGGAGTCCGACGTGGAGGTCGCAGAGGCTGCAGAGCAAAGCAAGCCCCCGCAGCTGGAGAACGGGCTCTTGCGATCCATCTCCCAGGAGACAGAACCCGAGCATGAGACGGGGCTTCCGAAACCACCCCTGGACCAGAAAGTCTCCCCAGGGCCCCTGTCCCCTGAGGAGGAGGATGTGTTCTACAGCGACAGCCAGTCTGACTTCATGCCGGGCTTCCGGGGGAAGGCTAAGTTCAGCACCAGCTCTTCGGATCAGTCTTTCGCTTCCTTCGAAGATCAGCAGAAGGTGTGGTTTTCCGAGAGCCAGCGGGAAGACGGGAAGAATGACGTGAGTGCAGGTGACGGTGAGAAGGAGAAGGAGCACGTGACGGGGACAGGCGACGTCCTGAGTAACGGGCACGCGTGTGTCGGAGAGCGCGGCCAGGGCAAAGCACCGCAAAGTGCGGGAGAAGGCTCGTGTGCAGGCAGACCCGGGAGGGCGTCCACCGAGGAGGCAAAACTCAGAGGCTCTCGGATGGGGGACAGTAGGGGTGTGGCCCTCCCACAGGCCAGAGACCCCACCCCCTGTCCATCCTCAACTGCAAACAAGCACCTGCTGTTTACGATTAAAGACAACACGCTGAGGGCCACCCCCGTGATCAAACCCATCATGCTGCCCCTCCTGAGGACTTTGTCCTCGGAGGACTCGCTCGGAGGTGGCCACAGAGAGGGAGAATCCCCGAGGCCAGGCTGGGGTGAGGATGCAGGGGGGCACGGTGGCCCTGAAAGCCGGGAAATGCTCAGCACCCCGACACCGGCTAACACACGAGGCACACATTCAAAACACACGGCCTTCAAGGTCTGGGAGGATCCTGGGCAGGTGTCCATGGCAGCTGAGACAGACACCTCTCAACCAGACCCTGAGGGGACTTTCTCATCTCTGCCACTGATGGGAGAGGGTCACAGGATGAAGCCACCCCCAGACAGGGCACAGGAAGTCGTGGCTAGCTATGGGAGGAACAGGCCCGCAGACTCAAGGAGGCCGGCTGCCCCTGGAGACATCCCCACCATCGCTTTCCCCGAGGGGGACCTGGAAGAGCAGCCGGCCCGGCAGACACTGGCCACCTGCTGGGAGGAGCAGACTCTGCAAAGTGCCCAAGGCCACTTTCTGTCTGCACCCAGAGCAGGGCCCCCCGGGAGAAGACTGGTGCTCGGCGAGACGGCCACATCCCCCAACCCCAGCTCCCTGGGGGACAGCAGCGCCTGCTCGCCCTCCACCAGCAGCCTCTGGGACAATGCCTCTCAGGCCCCTGAGGAGCCCCCCAGCAGTGCCAGCCCCTGTGCTGGCCCAGGCCCTGCCAGGCTGGCGCGGCGGGAAGACCTGCTGCACAGCCTCACGTGGGAGCCGGACGGCTCAGACTCGCAGTGCCAGCTGGCCTCGGAGGACCTCCGGGAGCTGTCCCCAAGAGGCTCCCTGCTGGATACAGCCACCAGCCCTGAGAGACCTGAGCCTCCGGCCCAGTCGGAGAGGGCTGCTGAGAAGCCCCCCGCCGTGCCCCCCAAGACTGAGAAGGCCCTGCGACGAGCAAAGAAGCTGGCGAGCAAGCGGAGAAGGAGTGGGCAGGTGCCCGAGCGGCTCAGCGAAGTCTGTGAAGGTCGTGAGGGGACAGAGCGTGGGCCCCGGGCCCTGGGAGAGGGACTCCGGCTCCCTGCCGTGCGTGCACTGCCCCCTCCTGCACACCGCCACTCGGTGTCCGGCGTCACGGAATCTGTGGGGAGGCAGCTGTGGGGCGGCCAGCCCCTGGCACCGCTGCCCCCGTACCCTGCCACGCAGAAGGTCCTCCAGGACCCACAGTCTGGGGAGTACTTCGTCTTCGACCTGCCCCTCCAGGTGAAGATCAAGACCTTCTACGACCCCGAGACTGGCAAGTACGTCAAGGTCTCGGTCCCCGTCTCCAAGGGGGCCTCCCCTGAGCCGCCCGGCCAGGATGCCCTGGCCATGCCCTACCTGGTGTACCCAGGCCTCCGGCCTGTGCCCGTCACAGCGCTGCGGCCCCTGCGCTGCTCTTCCCAGCTCTCCGCACCCACCTTCCTGGGGCAGGGCCTCCACTCTAGGCCCCACAGCGTCCTCGACACAGGGCCCTGGCCTGCCACTGGGCCTCAGGGGGACACCAGCCCACCCAAGGCCACCCAGCACGCACGGGGGCCACCCAGGGGCCCAGAGGATGAGGAAGTGGGAGCCCCAGGCCTGGCCATCATCTCCACCGATGACCTGGAGGACTTTGCCACCGAAGGCATTTCTTGAGGGTTGTAACAGACTGACTCCCCACTCCCAAAACCAAAGAGCTTATGTCCCATCCCCTCAAACAGGCAGTCTCTTTCTCTCTCACTCTCTCTCTCTCTCTTTCTCTCTCGCACACACACACAGACACACATGTGCGTGCATACAGGCAATCTCTCATTCTTTCATACACACACACACACACACACACACACACATAAAAGCATCAACTATATTCAGCCATCTGAGATCCCGAATGTCCAAAGGAAAGTGGGGATTTGCAGACCCCTCGGAGGAGGGCGCTGTTTGCGTGGTCCGTCCCTGCTGCCCCTCCCTGCCCCTGGCCATCCTGCCCTGCCTGAGCCCTGCCCCAGGGTGATGTAGCTCAGATGCTGGGTCTTCAGGGCTGTAGCCCCCACCCTTTCCCGAGGTGGGCTGGCCAGCGAGAGCCCCGGAAATGTTGAGGCCTGCGTGGGTGGCAGTGTCCCAGCTGGGGTGGGCCAGCACACAGCAGGCGGGCTGCAGGTCACCTCAGCCAGCAGTCTTGCAGAAATCCTGAGGACAAGGACGAGGACTGGTGCTGTTTTGTTCCCCACAGGGAACTTGCCTCCCAGGGCTGTTTTCTGACAAAGAGAAAGCTACCATCTCAAAAAAAAAAACAAGCTTGCCAACCTGATTCCCTCCGTGGACTCCTGTCTTTCTTCTGTGGCAGTGGTGGGTGCAGGCCTGGAAGTTCAGGGTCACAAACCAGGTGTGAGGGCCACACAGGGGCTGGGGAGTCTGAAGAGAGCCTCCCAGGCTCCCCTGGTCTCTCTCCAGCCCCTGCTATGCCTTCCTGGGCCAGGGCCTTCACTAGTGCCAGGGAGGCAAAGTGAGAAATCTCCAAGCCTACCGTCAGGGATGACCTGAGGAAACTGAGTCACGCCCTGACGGTCCTGGTTTAGTGGCTGACTCCCATGCCCTGACCTCAAAAGGAAGTTATTTCCTGAGTCTTCAGCCTTCTGGTTTGGAGGAAAATCTTTAAATCTGCACAGGGAGGCGAGGTGGGTAACTGGCCCTGCTCCCTGCGTACTGAGAGGGTTCCAGAGTGGCTCTCACCCCCATCCCCCTGCAGCTCGCCCTCCCCAGCTTCCATGGAAGCCTCATCCATTTCCCCTCGTCCTGGGGAAAGCCAGGGCTGCAAACCATCCCTCCTTGGTTAGAATCCCAGCAGCAGCAGGGTCATGCTGAACCAGCAAGTCCCGGGACCTCGCAAGACGCATTCCAGCACCAGGGAGTGGAGAGGCCCAGCGAGATCCCTACAACCTCAGTCCACACCTCCCTGGGTCACTGCAGGGCTGGCTGGGGTAGAGGACATTGGGGTGGCACTCTGGGTGGCTCCTGTCTGGACAGCACTGTCAGGTGCACAGGAGGAAGAGAGACCTGCCCAGGTGGGAGGTAGTGGACGCCAGCTTACGCTCTGGAGTGATCGGCGCCATCCCCCATGACAGCGAAGGTGCTGAGACAGGGACAGCTTCGGGTGTCATGAGGACTGAATCACAGCTTTCCATGACCCAGTTCTGTGCAGGGCATCCGGGAAGTGATGGCCAGCATCCAAGTCTACATGGGGTGTTGGTGAGCGTTGATGGGGGTCACCTGCGTGTAAATGCAGACGCACCGGCAAACCTGAATTCTGTGCACACAGGACATTGCAGCCCAAGTGACATGTGACACAAGACATGGTCCTCTGTGTGTCTGTCCCATTCACTCAGCTTTAAGGTCCAAGCTGAACAGAGAGCTCTGGGCCATGTCAGTGAGCCTGTTACCCCAAGTCATGCTCAGGCTTGTTCCGTGTCACCTCTGGGGGGGATGTCAGAGCAGAGAGGGCTCATCCCATGTGCCTGACTGGGCTTCTCCCCTGCCCAGCCCCAGGCAAAGTTCCACCCTGTCTGGGCTGTGTAGTCACCCGTTAGAAACTTAGCAACAAGACCGCTCCAGGCCCCAACTGCCCCTCACCTGTCAGACTCCCAGGTGCTGGGAAAAGGAAGCTGCAGACATCAATGTCCCTAAGATTATGATGAATTCCGACTCCTGAATGCTACCCCAGAGCAGAGCACCACACCGGGCCCAGCATACCAGGCAGCTGCAGCCAGCCAGGGGTTCGCCACCAGAGGCCCTCCAGAGGACATTTGGGCTTCCGGGGAACTCAGAAGACCTGCTCCTCTCCATGGAATGCTATGGCAAGGGTCAAGGTTCACCAAGGGGAGGCACTAGCCTTGCCCAGAGCCACCCAGGACATGGCCAGACTCAGCATCCTGGCTCATCTGCCCTCCTGCCTGGCTACTCTGGATGACCCTGCTTTGAAGAGGGTACCTCTCCCCTCCACAGGTGAAGCCCAGGGCTCTGGTAGCACAGGTGGATACCTGGAGATGAGGATGATCTGCCCAGCCTCGCTCCCAGGCAGGGAGCCAAACTTCACTTTGTGTTTCTACAACAAAGTACCCGAGACTCTGCACTTTATAAAGAGAAGAGGGTACTCATATCCTAGTGAGGCCCCCTGGCTGTGTCACAGGACGGTGGGGAAACAGAAAGGGAATTGGTGGGTCCAGAGGACCGAGAATGTGCACAGCACAGGGAGGAACCAACCGCACCCAAACCACAGTGCTGCGGTCCTCACTTGCTAAACTGTAGTTTGCTCCATGATTCATGTTACTGCTGCAGTACTTTGCCCAATCCCAGTGTGGGCCCCACCACACTGACCACCTTTTCTGGTCCTTTTATTCATTGGTCCTCCCAGACCCAAGCCCAGCTCCTATGTCCCGTACCCATCCTTCCTGAGTGTTAGAGCCTTCTTTCTCCCTTCTGGAGAGCATCTATGCAATGACACTGTCGGCACCTGCCTGTCTTCCATGGTCACTGCTATATTTCCTCTGAACTGGGTGACTTTAGGCTGGTGTGCTCTTCTTTCCATCCACTAACTCCTTATGATGTTGCTGGTCTTCCTTAGCACTCCTGTGCTTTTTTACCAGCCCATTCTTCTCTGATAATTGTATCAGTCAACTTTCTATTGCCTGTAAGCTCAGCCTCATGAAGATTTAGGGCATAGACAAAATGTAGACAAATTCTTTACCAGAATGTAGCAAGCATTGCCTCTAGTTCAATTCCCAATAGAGTCCTCATTTCATCTGAAAGTCGCTGGTCCTGGCCATCACTGCCTTCATTCCTATTAGCATTCTGGTCTTCTGGGCTCTGTGTTACCCATTAAGCTCAGCTTACAGCATTCTAGGGTTTCTCTAGCCAGTACCTCTAAGCCTTTCTACCTCCTATCTGAAACCAGGCCCAAAGGCTTCCGTACTACATGGTCAGGTACAGTCATAGCAATGACCTTGCTCTCCATACCAATTTTCCATGTAAGTTAGCCTTCTTCTGCCAGCACAAAATGCCTGACACAGATAATTTAAAAGAGGAGAAGTTTATTTTGAGTCATGCTTTCAGAAATTTCAGTCCATGGTCAGCTGGCTCCAAGGCAGAAATATGGCAGAGGAACCTCATGGGGATAAGCTGCTCAACCCACCACAACCAGGAAACAGAATGCATTGGAAGAGATCAATAAGAAGAAAGCCAGAGACCAGATCTAATCCCTGAGATCATGCCCCACTCTTGACTCACCCAGACACACCACGAAGCGTGCTTTACTAAACTCCTAGGCATATCTCAAGCCAATCAAGTTGACAATCACAATTAACCATTGCAGTGTTCAAAACTGAAAGTGTCAGTAAGCCCGGTCAGGAGTGAATCCAGTGGTCACCTCCCAGCAGAGACTCCAGCCAGCACTCCCATCTCGGCAACCCTGTGGCTGCTCTCTCAAACCTGTGGTCCATCACGTGCCTGCAATACGAACGATGCACTGCACAGGCCAAGGCCATCTCAATACAGCTCCCATCTCTCCTGGGCCACCTGCATTACCACAATGTTAGTGGATTCAACCACAAATGACTTCATGGCTGAATGTGTTGCTTGGAGGTGGAGCCTGATAGGAAGTGGATCGCTGTTTCCTTTGCTCTCTGCTTCCTGGGTTCCGTAGGCTGAGCACATTTTCATTGTCCAAGCCCTTCTGCCATCCTGTGTCTGCCCTCTAACCAGTTCACCAGGGACTGAGCCTTCTGAAATAGTGATCCAAACAAACCATTCCTCTAAATTGTGAACGTCAGGTGTTTTGTCCTCACAATAAGAATGTAACTAAGACACACACCTATACCATCTGATACGTTGATTTCCCTTAGAGTAGGTGCCTTCCTCTGAGGAACCTTTGACCAGTACTCAACTTCCCTGGTCACTGGAGAAATGTAGATTAAAACCACAGTGAGACTCCGCCACACTCATGAGGATAGCTACTCAAAACAGCAATAGCAAAAACGGGAAAAACAACAAGTGTTGACTAGGTTTGGAGAAAGTAGAATGTGTGTGCACTGTCGATGGGAATGTAAAATGGTACAACTGCTGTAGAAACATCTGGCAGTTCCTCAAAAAGCTAAACATAGAATTACTGCATGGTCCAGCAATTCCACTTCTGGGCATTTATACACACAAAAAATGAAAGCGGGCATCAGATAGATGTTTGTCTACTCACATGCATAACAGCTACTCATGGTAGTAGAAAATAGGAAGCAACCCAAGTGTTCCTCTCTGGGTGGGAGATACAGAAAATATGGTATGTCCATTAGTGGAGTACTACACACCTTGAAAAAGGATGCAGTTCTGATTCACACTAGAATATGAATGGACTTCAAGGAAGCAAGGATGAGTGAAATAAACCAGCCACACAAGGACCAAATGCTGCACAGTCCCATGGCTGAGTCCGACTGAGAGCTGGAGAGGGGAGGGTGGTGGCCACCAGAGCAGGGGTGGGAGGAGGGGGACACGGGGACTTGCTGTTTGATAGGGACTGAGGATGGGAAGGTTGGGAGGTAGGAGGTGGTGAATGTACTTAATGTCATTTAATGTGCTTTTAAATATGGCTAAAATCATCAATTTTAGGGTATGCATATTTTACATTTTGGTTTTTAAAAAAAATAACCAAACAAGCCATGTGCCCGGAGCAATTCATCCCATTTGCCCACAGGGAACACCCCAGTGCGGCTGGAGCCCAAAGTGAGCTGCCCCACCCAACCCCCTCCCGCCCCGCCCCTCCCGAAGACGAAGGAGCAGAATGGGGGCCCTCGGCCCTGTGAGAGCCAGGACGCCTGCTCAGCGCTACGCAGGTGACCACGGCTAACCCCGGAGAACAACGTGGTGGAGGAGGAAGCCCTCAGGGTCCCCACCACCAATTGAAGCCCCCCCCCCGCTGGCCCCGAAACCCCCTGATGGTCCCAGTTGCTTCCCAGATGTGGCTCCCACCACTCCCAAACACTGCCCCTGCCCGGCTGGCCCCAGCCTGTCCACCCCACCTCCAGGCCACTGTCCACCTGCAGCCTGCGGTCTCTCCTCACCCCACTGCCATCAGCACCGGATCGCTGTCCCTGATCCCCACGGACCCTGCTTCCCGGCCATTCCCACAGGGCAGCCCTGGCTTCCGGTGCCTTCCCCGTCACCCTGGCCTCTCACTGCCAGCCTCCTCCTCCCCTTCCCACTCCCCTCCTCCACTGCTTCCTGAGGCTCCAACACCGTGAGCTACGCGGGCCCAGGCCCCACGGTCCTCATCTTATACCTTCTCCCGCCTACTCCCTTCCCTGCGGCCTTCTGGGAGGCTTGAAGTGCCCATGGTGGTCCCTGTGTCCTCTGGGAGATGTCCCTGGGGTCCCACTCTGCACCAGGACGGACTCGCTCCCTGCCGCGCTCGCATACCATGACTGCTTATTCTCTGTCGGTCCTGCTCGAGCGCCCCAGGCTCAGGTTGAGGGAAAGAGTCTCGCCTGTCCACGACCTGCCGAGCCAGGCCCGGCGCTGTGCCAGGGACCAGGCGGCCCACCAGCCAGCATGGCTGGTTTGGGCAGCATCCTTGTTTTAAACTGAGTTGAAGCCAGAGAAGAGAGGCTGAGGCAGAAGGATTGCCAGTTTGAAAGCAGCCTGGGTAACTTAGTAACTTAGCAAGACTCTATCTCAAAATAGTAACTACGTGAAGGAAAGCATCAAGGAGAGAGGAAGGACAAAAGGAAGGGCTGGGATGTGTAAGCGCTGGCCTCCATCCCTTGCTTCCCCAGCTCACTCAGGGACGCCTCGCCCTGCTCCCACAGCCCTGAGGCCCCAGAGCAGATGCCCCACGATGCAAGCCCTCAGGAAGGAGGAGTCCCAGTTCCCTTTGAGGAGAAATTCCACACCTGCCAGCTGGAGAGGCCAAAGGCTCGCCTCCTGCTCACGGCGACATCCAAAACCCTGACTAGAACTGAATTATCGCTTGGCTTTGAGACGGGGAAATAATGAGGACATGAGGCAAATCGCGTTAAGTGAAAGTGGTGGCTGAGCCTGAATCCCGTCTCTCTCCTGCAGGGAGCCACAGCTCACCACTGTCTTCCAAGGCAACGAGCAGTGCTGGGTGCCAAGTGGAGAGGCCAGGCTGGCACCTGGGTTTCAACTGTTAAGTCACTTAGGAGAATCCAAGGGTGCTACCCTCCAGGATCAGGAAGGTACATTAAGATAGTTATTTTATCTCTCCTCCTATTTCCCTTCAACTCAATCCAATGAATCTAATTTTACTTCCATAGA
>RJWM01047248.1:0-11983 GCA_004363535.1 Dasyprocta punctata
TCTTGCGCCTGCCAGGGCAGGCGCTTAAGCCACTGAGCCAAACTCCCGGCCCTGGTTTTTTGAGGCAGGGTCGCACTATGTAGCTCAGGTCAGCCTTGCACCGCGTTGTAGCCCAAGCCGGCCTCGAACTCACAACGCTCCGCCTACCTCAGCCTCCCGAGTGCTGGGATTAAAGGCGTGCGCCACCACGCCCGGCTCATTTCATTTTTTAGCTGAGAGAATATTTGTGATTTGATTTTCTCTATAGCTTCATCAAGCTGTTTCTTTATTGCATTTTCTGTCATTTCAGAAAGTCCATTTGTGTGACTCCCACTGTCTTCCATTTCAGTATCTCTTGGGTTTGTTCTTTGTGGGCTGGGGGACTGAGACTGCCTCTTGGTCTTTCGTTTTGTCATTTTCTTCTGGAATCTATGTAGCTCTGTGTCCTGCACGGCTGGCCGGCATTTCCCTGAGGTTCGTGCTGGTTCTTGCGGCGTGCAGGATCATGGGACCCGGTAGGCTGGGTCCCGTGTGCAGCAAGGAAGGGCGGCCTCCCGGGGCATGCAGGTGGAGTCTCCTCCTTTAGTGGGTGGGGGCCAAGGCCTCCCGGTCCCAGGGAGCTGTGCTGGGCACCGCGCGTGACGCCGACCCGACCCTGGTTCTGTCCGCAACCTCGGCCCAACAGCTATGCCTGCGGGGCAGGCCTGGGCAGGTCCCAGGCCTACAGTGCTGGGAGCAACCCTGCTGGGTGGCGCGGTCTGCACAGGAGCTGTGGGATGGCACACGCTCGAGCCGAGCCGCACGGCTGAAGAATGGAGCTGCCGTGCGCTCTGCACTCTGGTGGGGGGGGCCCAAGCTCTCCAGGTCCCTGCAGCTATGTTGCTCAATTCACGGTGAGCAGCAGTGGGTTCCTGGGCTGATCTGGGCTGGGCTGCGTACCTCTGTGTCCTGCGCAGCTGGCTGACGTTTCCCTGAGGTTCGCGCTGACTCTTGCGGCGTGGAGGATCGCGGGACCCAGTAGGCTGGGTCTTTGAGCTGTTTTCTAACCTTGCCTGTTATCCTTTCAAGTAATTTGGGTATATGGCTTATGCTATTCTGTGCTTTGGCGCCCCTTGAATTGATTTCAGGGGAGTTGGAAGTTTTAGGAGGCATTTTGTTGCCTATGTTTCTCTTTTTTGTTTGTTTCTTTTGTTTTGTGTTAAGATTTGTGGATTATAATATAAAGATTTTGTTGCTTGTATAGTGATTTCTTTAGTTGTTTTTCAGTACTTTAGTTTGGGTGTGGCTATAATCCTTTGTAACAGCCCCAAAATCCAACTACCTTGCTTAATTTGGGAGAGGAGAATGTATTGAAATTAGCTCAACAATCAGTTCTCTAGAAAAATATACTCTAGTATTGTCAGCATTACAAAGATAATCTGAGCATTGTCTTACAGAGTAATAGTGATCACTATGTGACCCTATTATTATCAAGCAAATCAGCTACAGTATTAAATGGTACTGGGAAACCTGGCTATTGGCATGCAGAAAGTTGAAACTAAGCTCATATATAATGGATCAATGACCTTCCTTGAAATTAAATAGAAAAAACCCTTGAAATCATATGCATAGGCAAGGTCATCTTGAATAGAACCCTAATTGTACAAGATGTAGCATCAAAAATCAACAAATGGGCTTCTGAGAAGATGGCAGATTGGTGAGCAGCAGTGAAAGAGCCTCTCTAAGATTTGGTTTCCAAATGTTGGAATACAGCAATATGAGGAAGAGAAGAAGAAGGAAAGCAGGTCCCTGGGACCCAAGAAGGATCTGAAGTGAGAACTGAAGCCCATTGGAGGGTGAAGAGAGAGATATCAATGAAGAAGAGGAGGTGGCAAACAGTGTTTTCTTTCTGAGCCTGGACTTACTGCTTGGAAGGGGTGGCTCAAGCCTGCAGAGGCATAGTGACTACTGGTGACCTCAGAGGTCTCCACAGAGGAATGCACCAGTGGAATGGATCAGTGGATGCAGTGAACTGTAGTGACTAGTGAGTTATTTGGGTTCAGACGTTCCCCAGGAGAGTATGATTGGCTGGTTGCCATCTTGGAAAGGGGCCAGCTGAGCTCAGTGCTCAGAACAGCTGTGGGCTGGCTCCATCTAGTGACTCCCAGTGTCAAGCCAGCAGGGAGATAAATTCAAGCAGGTAGGAGGCATATGAATATTATAGGCTGAATAAATTGGGTTACAGTCTCACAGCCAGAAATCAGCCTGATGTTTATGGAAACTTTGGGGAACTTTAGGCTTTCTAGAACTATCTGCTACCTTGTCATAAAGCTACAGCTGGCTCACTGGTGTTAATCAGCTAGGATCTGGACTCTGTCTGCCCACATTATCTATGAGTAACAGAAGACACATACCATGAAGTGGACATTTTTTATCATTTTTAAAATTTTGTTTCTTGTTTTTGTTTTCTCTTGCTTATTTTTGTTTTTATATGAATACGAACGTGGTTCTTAGTCTTTTTGTTGTTGATGTTCTGTTCTATTCTTTAAAAATTTTTTTTCCTTCTCTATTTCCCTCCTGTCTTTTTCATCAGTTTCCCAAAGTTTTTTGTAATCTTCTTTTATCCTCTAGCCTTGCTTCTAATTAATATCTTCTTGTTCTTGTTCTTCTTTGTCTTCATCTTCATCTTCTCCTCCTCATCCTACTCATCGTCTTCCTCCTCCTCTTTCTCCTTCTTCATTTTTCTCCCTAACCTCTTTTAAGTCTTCTCCCCTGAGGTTAAAATCACCATATTGAGGGTTATTTACTGCACAAATTTTTTTGGTTCTTTTTAGATTTTGTTATATAACAACAAATCTAGTTCATATGGTGAAAGGTGCAAATTAATAGTTACCACAGTTTGTCATTTTCTATGCTGTGTTTCATGCTATTGTTTTTGATGATTGTATTATTTTAGCCAAAGTGGCATAATTGTTCTAATAAGTTATTCATCCTTGTATATCAAGACTGAGATTGCCTAACAATCAATGACAGTGATTCTTTGGTCCATGGACCAAGTAAGCATCAACTCGTCATCTCCAATAAATAGAAAAGTTGGAATCTTGCAATAGTCTCAGTACACAAAAGCTACCTGCACCTGAAGAAATCTCTGAGAAGCAGTCATTTCCTGAGGGTTATAAATACTAGCAATAAAGCTACTCACCATAAGAAATTTATAAGGCTCAACCCTAGGAATTAAACTAAAAAAACACAAAATGAGAAGACACTTAAACAAGATGTGGGGAGGGGTCACACACAACAGCACAGCCCAGATGGGACTCCAGGGATCCAGCAAGGCCCCAATGGAGGCACACATGGCAGGATCAGTGGCATGGAAAAGTCCACAATAGCAATGAGAATGTGAACCAGCAGTTGGTAACTGAGGTGATCCAGTGTTGTTTTTTGGCACAGAGCAGCTGAGCAGGTGAGCAGGCCACCATTTTTTAAGAAAGGGCTTGAGGAGAACTCCAGCACAAAACCAGTCCCAGCTCCCATACCCAGAGGCTAACATCAGCGCCATACCCAGCACAAATCCCACAGCACAGTTCTGGGATCTGACTTGGACCTACTACAGAACTGTAGGCACTAGAGGTATTTTGCTACTTTTATTTTTCTCTGTTTGATTGGTTTTCCTCTAGTTGAGTCTTTTGTTTTGTTTTGCTTTGTTTAGTTTTTTGTGGTTAGATTTTTTTGTCTTATCTCTATCTTTTTGTTTTTCTTTCATGACTTAGATTTCTTAGGTTTTCTTTGTTTTTTCTACTCATCTTCTTTCTCTCTTTCCTCAACTATCTCACTTATTTTATAATACACTCATGTGAGTAAACATTGTCTCTTTCCTTTCAACTTCAATTAAATACTCCTTTACTTCCTCCTGCATTCTTTCCTTTCAGTTTTCCAAAACTTGAATGACCATTCTTTGCTCTCCAAGTTACTACCATATTTGCTCCTATTATATTTGACCTCATTTATCTCTATACCTTGTCCCTCGTAACCCCCACCCCTGCAACAGGTTAAAATCATATCACCAAGGGGGAAAATCATTGCATACACATTCCTGGTACATGTTGAATTTTGTTGTATAACTGTAGAATTTGCTCCTGTGGTTAAAGGTATCAGGTTAATAGTTACCACAGATTGTCAGCAGTCAGGCTATGCTTGAGACTATTGTTATTGCTAACTGTACTACTTTAACCAGGATGCCATACCTGTCATAATCAGTTTTTCTCCTTTGTATGACAACACTGTGGTTGTATGGGGTCATAACCATTGCAATAGTTCAATACCAAAGGACTGAGTACTGAGACAAATAGCAACTTCTCATTCTCAGTACATTGGGAAGGTAGGTTCTTGGGACAGGAATAAAGAACAAGAACCACTTACATCTAAAAGACATCCCTGAGAAACAGACAATTCCTGGGGAAACCTTGATAAGGTTATCTACTATAAGAAATCTACAAGCATCAACACAGAAAACAAACTAAAATAAAAAATAGAAAATGACCAGACACAGAAACAAAGTGCAACCCTATACTGCAGCCCACCCAGGACAAGTCCAGAGCACAGTGAAATAGAGAAAATTGAAAGTCAACCACTGGAAATTTTGGAAATGATAACAACAGAAGTGAAAAAAAAAAAACCAAACAAACAGAAGAGGCTATAGAAAAAAATAATCTCTAAGATATAGAAAGAAATGATTAAAATGCAAGACATAAAAGCAAACACAGGTTAAAAAAAATAGAGGAGCTCAGGAAAGTGATGGAAACCATGAAGGCCCAACATAGGAAAGAAATGGAATCCATGAAACAGATCCAAACAGAAATCCAGCAGATTAAAAATTCCATTGAAATTATATGCAACAATGAATGAAGGCAAGGATAGAATATTAGATCTAAAAGACAAAGTAGTGCCTACTGACCACAAAAAGAAAGATATTTTAAAAAGAGCAAATGGCCATGAAAAATCAATGCAATGGCTACATGATGAAGCAAAATAGAACAACGTAAGGTTGATTAGAGTCAGTGAGAAAGTTGGAGACCATGCAAAAGCCATAAAAATATCTTCACAGAAATAATGTCAGAAAACTTCCCAAACATGGATAAAGAATTTGACATACAAATAAATGAAGCATACAGAACTCCAAATAGCCATGATTATAAGAAATCTACACCAAGGCATATAATAATCAAGAGTCCAGAAATTAAGCACAAGATGAGAATATTAAAAGTGTCCAGAGAACCAATGTCTAAAATGTACAATAAGTATTGTGAAATGGGAAGAAATTGTTCAAAAGCAAAAAGGAAGCATGATGGGGGGAAATGGAAAAGGAAGAAAGGGGAAAGGAAAAAAATGCAAGTTAGTTATACTACTGGTATCTCTTATTTCATTGAAAAGGAAGGTTTGCATTAATATCAATTGGAGAAAATTTTGTACACATAACTTGTACTCTGAGTAACTACTTTAAAGATAACAATATGCAGTGTATTAACTATTGTTATTCTCCTCTTATTTTGTTGTGAAATATTGTTCTACTTTTTTTCATAAAAAAGTGGCCAGGACATTTGTGGACTGCAGGGGGAGAGAACAAGGCCTCACAAGAAGCAAACCACCCCCTGTGAACCAGTGCCATGTGTGGGCTATCGCTGGAGTGGAGATAGCCAGGCCCAAGTCTCTCACCATGAGTCAACACCATTCGCAGACTGTGGGGGGAGACAACAAGGCCTCACCAAGAAGGAACCCCCCACCTTGTGACCCACTGCCATGTGCTGGCTATCACCAGCAGGGGGACAGTTAGACTCCAGCCCCTTCTGGCATATGGGCTGGCAAACAAGAAGAACCACCCCACCCCTGTAAGCAACTGGCAGATCTGGAGAAACACAGGCTGCAATGATAGCTATTGAGGTGAAATGCAAATTGATGCTTGTGGTGTTTTGGTGTTTCACTGACCTTGCAGGTCTAGGGCAAGTGGTCTGATCATCTGTTCAGAGGATAGTGGTATGCAGTGTGGCAGCTAGGAGGAATCTCCTTCTGAGGGTGGTAGCCATTGTTGATTCCCTATTGTCTTGTTTTGAAGTCCTGTATTATTTTCATTGTTTTGTTGGGTTGGGTTTTATTCTCTTTTGTTTTGTTTGATTTTGTTATATCTGATGGCATGAGAAGGTATTTCAAAGATACCTATGTTATGGTAGCCATTTTGGATTTACTATTGTCTTGTTTTGGAGTCCTTTATCACATTCATTGTTTTGTTTTCATTGTTTCTATTCTTTTCTGTTCTGTTTGATTTTTACTATGTCTGAAGGTATCTGCAGCTATTTTGAAGCCAACAAGAGGCACTATGGTAACTATTATTGATTTTGTAATGTTTTGAAGTTTTGTATCACTTAAACTGGTTTGTTGTCACTGGTTTTATTCTGTTTTATTTTTCTTGGTTTTATCCTCTTTAAAATAAAAAAGTGGGCAGAGAAAAGAAGCAAGTCACCGGTAAAGGAAAACCCATCACAATCATAGCAGATTTCTCAACATACACCCTCAAATCAAGTAGAGCTTTGAGTGAGGTATTTCAAGTCCAAAACAAAAAACAAAAAACAAAAACAAAAACAAAAACTCCAGCACATATTGCTGTACTCCACAAAACAATCTTTAAAAATCAACGGAGAAATAAGATGCTTTCATGATAAAAAACAACTGAAGAAATTCATGACCACCAAGCCAGCTGTTCAGAATACTCTGAAGGATACATTAGAAAGACAAAATGAAGATCACAAACGTAAGAACACTAACAGAAATAAGCCAGCAGACAGGGCAAACAATTAAATAGAGGGTAATGGCAGGGAACCTAAAAGAGGAAAATAATATGAAAAAGATAAACCAATATATATCAGTTATAACCATCAGTGGAAATGTCTCAACTCACCAATCAAAAGAAACAGACTGGCAGAATGGATCAAGAAGCAAGTTCCAACAATAGGCTGCATTTAAGAAACAGATTTAACTCAAAAGGAAATTCACAGACTGAATTTCAAAGGAGGGAAAACAATCCTCCATGCCACGGGAGCCCAGAAAAAACGAGTAGCTATTCTACTTGCAGACAATGGGAACTTCAAACCAAGACAGATCAAAAGAGACAAAGAAGGGCACTACATACTTATTAAGGGAAAACTCCATGAGGATGAGATAACAAATATATATATATATATATATATATATATATATATATGTATTCCTGTTACACTCAACTACATAAAACAAATACTAACAAACATGAAAAATTCAATAAAGAACAGCAAGAGTTGTAATGGGGGCCCTTAATACCCCACTCTCACAATTATAGAGATAAGCTAGACACAAAATCAACAAAGAATATCAGAATTAAACCAAACCTGCAAAAAACTTGACTTAGTAGATGTCTGCAGTGTTCTGCCCCACAACATCAGCATGCACATTCTTCTCAGCAGCACGTGTGACATTCTCCAAAATAGACCACATATTAGCTCCTAAAACCTACCTAAGTAAATGCTGAGAAATTGAAATCATATTACTTGACAATAGTGTGCAATGAAATTGGAAATGAATGACCAAGGAAATCACAACAATTACATAAACATATGGAAATTAAGCAACGTTTTGAATGACCAATGGGTCACAGAGGAAAGCAGAGAAGAAATTAAATAATATCTACCATTACACAGTAATGCTCATACAACATACCAGAATTTATGGACACAATGAAAGCAGTCCTATGAAGGAAATTTATAGCAATGGACTCTCACATCAGAAAAACAGAACAACCTCAAATAAACAACCTAATGTTGAATTTCAAACTTATAGAAAAAGAAGAACAAATCAAACCCAAAGCTTGTATGAGAAGAAATTATAAAGATCATAGCAGAAATGCATACAATTGAGACTAAGAAAATAATTGAAAGAATCAATGAATTGAAGAGTTGTTTCTTTGAAAGATTAAATAAAATTAATCATCCCATAGCCAACTTCATCAAAAAGTGGAAAGAAAAGACTCAAATTCAAACAATTAGAAATGAAAAGGGGGAAATCACAACAGATTCTGCAGAAATCCAGAAGAACATCAATACCTATTCAAAAATATGCACACTTACCAACACAGAAAAGCCTGGATCCTAATGGATATACTGCTCAATTTGACAAGAAATTTATAGAAGAGCTATTGCCACTAGTGCTGAAACTCTTTAATGAAATTGAAAGGCAAGCAACACTGCCAAAATCATTCTTGGAAGCGAATATTATTCTAATACTAAACCAGAGAAATACCCAACCAGAAAAGAAAACTACACACCAATCTCCCTAATGAACATAGATGCAAAAATCCTTAATAAGATACTAGCAAACAGAATGCAACAAATCATCAACAAGATTATAGAACACAACCAAATAGGATTCATTCCAGGGATGCAGAGATGGTTCAACATACAAAAATCAATAAATCTAACATTTCATGTTAACAGAACCAAAGACAAAAGCCATGCGATAAACTCGATAGATGCAGAAAAAGCATTTGACAAAGTCCAACACATATTCATGATAAAAACCCTATAGAAAACTGGAATAAATGGTCAACCTGATAAAAGACATCTATGACAAACAAACAGCTAACATCACACTAAATGATCAAAAACTGAAAGCTTTCATTCTAAAATCAGGAACAAGACAAGGATATCCACTATCTTCACTCACACTCAATATAGTTCTGGAAACAATAGTCAGAACAATTAGACAAAAGAAACAAATAAAAGGAATAAGGATAGAAAAGGAAGAAGTTAAATTGTCATTGTTTGCAGATGACATGATACTCTACATAAAAGACCCAAAATCCCCATGAAAAGACTTCTAGATTTAATAACCTAATTCAGTAGCATAGCTGGATACAAAGTCAACGCTCAAAAATCAATAGCATTCCTCTATGCAAATGACAAACTCACTGAGAGAGAAATTAGGGAAACCACACCCTTCACAATACTTTAAAAAAAATGAAATACTTAGGAATCAATTTAACAAAGAAAGTAAAAAAATCTATATATTGCTAAATACAATACTTTGAAAAAGGACATTGAAGAAGATATTAGAAAATGGAATGATATCCTTTGCTCATAGATAGGAAGAACCAACATAGTGAAAGTGGCCATACTCCCAAAATTGTTATACAGATTTAATGCAATCCTAATCAAATTCCATTAGTATACCTCACAGAACTATAGAAAACATCCCAAAAACCCATTTGCAACAAGAAGAGACCTAGAATAGCAAAAAGCAATTCTCAGTAACAAAGGCAAGGCAGGGGGAATTAAAATCCCTGAATTGAAATTATACTACAAAGCTACTGTGATAAAATCAACATGGTACTGGCAAGAAAACAGACCTGAGGATTAATGGAAACAATTAGAAGATGCAGACACAGACCATACTCATAAGTGAAATAAATCAAACTCACATGTGTAAATACCATATTGTCTCACTAGTAGAAGAAACTGAAAAAGTATATATGATCCAAAATCTACAATAAATACTGTGTAAGGGTAAGAAACTGCTCAAAGAGGAAATGTAATTGGGATAGGGGAAAGGAGGAAAGAAGAAAGGGAAAAGGAAAAAGACATAAATTTGTATATATGTATACATAAGATAGCTGAAATGACTATGCTACTAAATGTATTAGTTATTGGAAAAGAACAGTTAATACTCACATGATTAGATCAATTTTACATGCCTGTATCTGTTAATCGAAACAACCCCTTTGAAGGTAACAATATGCAATATTACAACCATTGTCAAATTCCTATCATCTTGTTTTGTAAACCCATAACGTTATTGCATTGAATTTGTTGTTGTTGTTTGTTTGTCTCTTTTGCTTTTTGTTTTTCTTTTCTGTGTCTTTTTTCTCTTAAATAAAAAAAACAGATGTAGACACAACTCCAAATACCCTCACGCACCCTATCTTTGACAAAGGGGCCAAACCTGTTCGCTGGAAATAAAAAAGCCTCTTTAATAAATGGTGCTGGAAAAACTGACTTTCCACATGCTGAAAACTAACACCCATGTCTATCACCATGCACTAAACTAAAATCGAAATGGATCAAAGACCTAAATATTAAAACAGAAACACTAAATGTACTGGAAGAGAAAATAGGTAGAAATCTTAAAGACATAGGTGTAAACAGAGACTTCATGAACAAAACCCAAATTACACAGAAATTACTACAAACAATCAAGAACCGAAATCTCCTTCTATTAAAAACTTTCGCAGATCAAAAGAAATCACCAACAGTGTGAAAAGACAACACACAGAGTGGGAAAATATTTTAGCCAGTTGTCCCTCAGACAGAACTTATATCTAGAATATATAAAGAATTGAAAAAATGAGACCTTCCAAATTCAAAGAACCAATCCCTAACTGTGCAGTCTGAAATGGGCATCTGAAATGAATAGACACTTCTCGGATGAAGAAGTACAAATGACAAATAAATATTTGAAAAAATGTTCAACCTCACTTAGCATTTGAGAAATGCAAATTAAATCAATACTGAGATTGCATCTCACTCCAGAAAGAATAGCTATTATCAAGAAAACAACTGAAAACAAATGCTGGCAGAGTTGTGGGGTAAAAAGAAAACTTCTCCACTGTTGGTGAGAGTGTAGACTGGTGCAACCTGTGTGGAAATCAGTGTGGAGGTTCCTCAAAAAACTAGGACTAGAGTTTCTGTTTGACCCAGCTATTCCCCTCCTTGATGTCTTCCCAAAAGAATTAAAAGCATCATAGCACAGTGACATATGTCCCCCCATGTTTATAGCAGCACAGTTTGTAATAGCTAAATCTTAGAAACACCCCAAGTGCACATCAACTGATGAATGGATAAAAAAAGATGTGTTTGGCTGTTGGGCCGAGCTTGCTGACAGAACCAGGGTCGGGTCCGCGTCCCGCGCGGTGCCCAGCACAGCTCCCTGGGACCGGGAGGCCTTGGCCCCCACCCAGTAAAGGAGTAGACTCCACCTGCACGCCCCAGGAGGCCGCCCTTCCTTGCTGTGCACGGGACACAGCCCACTGCGTCCCGCGATCCTGCACGCCGCGAACCTCAGGGAAACGCCGGCCAGCCGCACAGGACACAGAGGTACGCAGCCCAGCCCAAATCAGCCCAGGAACCCAGAGCTGCTCACCGGGGAACTGAGCAACATAGCTGCAGGGTACTGGAGAGCTTGGGCCCCCCCCACCAGAGTGCAGAGCGCACGGCAGCTCCATTCTTCAGCCGCGCGGCTCCGCTCGAGCGTCTGCCATCCCACAGCTCCTGTGCAGACAGCGCCGCCCAGCAGGGTTGCTCCGGGCACTGTAGGCCTGGGACCTGCCTGGGCCTGCCCTGCAGGCATAGCCGTTGGGCCGAGCTTGCGGACAGAACCAGGGTCGGGTCGGCGTCACGCGCGGTGCCCAGCACAGCTCCCTGGGACCGGGAGGCCTTGGCCCCCACCCACTAAAGGAGTAGATTCCACCTGCACGCCCCGGGAGGCCACCCTTCCTTGCTGTGCACAGGACCCAGCCTACCGGGTCCTGTGATCCTGCACGCCGCAAGAGTCAGCGCGAACCTCGGGAACGCCGGCCAGCCGCGCAGGACACAGAGGTACATAGATTCCAGAAGAAAATGACAAAATGAAAGACCAAGAGGCAGTCTCAGTCCCCCAGCCCACAAAGAACAAACCCAAGAGATACTGAAATGGAAGACAGTGAGAGTCACACAAATGGACTTTCCAAAATGATAGAAAATGCATTAAAGAAACAGCTTGATGAAGCTATAGACAAAATCAAATCAGAAATATTCTCTCAGCTAAAAAATGAAATGAGAATCATTATTAAAGAAATGTTGTGTGTATCTAAAGAAGAGCAAGGTAAAAACATAGAAGAACTTAAGAAAATGATCGAAACCTTGAATGAACAATATAAGACACAAACAGAATGCATGAAACAGATGCAAAG
>RJWM01047249.1:0-11984 GCA_004363535.1 Dasyprocta punctata
ATAGATATTCACAGCAAATATGCTCATACATACAGCCTACAGGACAGGGTCTTTCTGTATGCTGTGAGAAAATTTCAAAGGGAGGTGAAATAATGATTCTGGTGACTTTCATTTTTAAGAATATATTTTATAAAGCTCTAGATTGTAACTCATCAAATAGGTTAAATATGGTGTTTATTTTAGGATCATATAATGTTTTGTCAGTAGGGCCCCAGAAATGATCTGGTCAGTGCGAATTTCAACCCAGTACCTGATTTTTACCACATACGTCTCACAGAAACTTCTTATATAATGCAGTTTAGTATGGTTATCCACGTGTAGGGAAATTTGGGTGATTCTGTAATGTTTTCTTTTTTCTTTCTATTTGCTTGATTAGAAGCGTGTATACTATTTTTAAAAGTATTTTTAAAAGGTGGTAAGAGCCAAGATAAACATACATGTGCACTATGTGGTTTTGTCTGGGATCCAGAGATGGTTGTATGTGTGCAGGTTATGGTAGGGATTGTTTTCTGGTGAAGATAAGTCAGATGTGGAGCTTTGACAGATGAGAAAGGGGTAGCCTGACAAAGGAGCCAGGAAACACTCTAGACTAAGTGACCAGCATTGGGTAAAGGCATCAGGGCCTGAAAAGATGCCTCATTTTAGGGATATTTAAGAAAGACTCAAGAAAGTGAATGATGGAAAGCGAGAAAATACAGGGTGTTAATGAACGTGTCCAAGAAAACTTAAGGTCAGAAACTAGAGCACAGGGGTTCATGGTAATCTGAAAAATGATCCCTGAGAACTGCCCACATCCTAATTCCCACTTCTTGTGAATGCTACCTTATGTGGAAACCGGGTCTTTGAAGATGTGATTAAATTCACAATCTTGAAATGGAGAGATTATCTTGGATTATCTAAGTGGTCCTAAATGCAAATCACAAGTGCTTTCATAAGAAGGAAGAAGAGGGAAACTTGACAGGTGGAAGAGAGAAGGTGATGTGAAGACTTCGGAAGAAAGAATATTTTATAACTATCATCTATCTTCATCATCATCATCATCATCATCATCATCATCATCTATGTACCTATCTATTGGTTTGCATAGTCTACAAAATGCTAAAAAGACAAGTAAAACTGATTTTGGATTTCTGGCCTCTAGAACTGTGTGAAAAAAAAGGCTTTTAGTTTGTAGTTATTTGCAACAGTGGCCATAGAAAATTAAGAAAGTCACAAAGTGAGTTTAAGTCCAGCCTGAACTGTACAGTGAAACTCTGTCTCAAAAAAGAAAAAAGAAATTAAAATTAAAATTAAAAAAAAAAGCTGGGGATTTATCTCAGTGGTGTAAGCGCCTGCCTGGCAAGCATGAAGTCATGAGTCGATCGTCCCTCATACCAAAAATATAAATAAAAAAACAGAAAAATAAAAAATAAAATTAAGAAACAGTTTAATCCTACAGAAGATTTGTGGTTTTAGGGATTAAGGGTGGGAATTCAGTTGAATGTCTTTGAAATCAAGGGGACTGAAACTCCGAGGCAATAGTATGAACAGATTGTCCACCTGCATGTTCAAATTTCTTTGAACGGTGGAAAAGTAGACAAGCAAAAGACTATTTTGGGCTCCAAAATCTTGAATTTAATATGGAATTAGTATCAGGAGGGTCAGTGGAAGACAGGGATGAGGAAGGAAAGAGGTTGTTATCCTTCCTCCCCTCACTTCCATTCATCTGAAAGGATCAGGATGACCTACACGAGCAGACAAAATGCCACTTCATCAGAGAATGGAGTTACCTCTGTGACATCCAGGTCTTCCAGTAAGAAACACTGGAAGAAAAATCAGTGTCACAGTTAGGAGAAGGGAAATTGTAGGAGAGAGCCAGGTTTTAGTACAGAGATGCAAGTGGCGTGTGGATGTCTCACCTGATGTATATTTCAGATCATTTGCTTATTAGATTTCCCAGATATAGATATTTTTGCATATTTTATGTCCTTCCTTAAGTCACCATTTTAATAGATTATCATTTAATTATTTATTTTTCTGTCAACCACATTAATTTTCAATGTACTCTGAGAAAAACTGAGTCGAAAGCAGTAGAAACTCAAGATGGGAGAAAGTGTTAAATAAACATATTGCCAGTCACATACAGTGCCACTTTCATTCCTGTTTGTTTTATTGTGGCCATACGAGCAAGTTGGGGATTACATTGAATAAACAGCTGGCCATTCCTAGACATGAACAAATTAACTAGAAGTGATTTGTCTTTGAATAATGCACCATCAGACTTGAGTACTTTATATAGAAATGTTGACTTTCACTCAACTATTAAGCTTTTTATAGACATTACAAACAGATATATTGACATAGCTCAGCTTTGATATGCAAAGAATAGAACTCTGTTATGAAGTTTATAAAAGCTCATTTCTTAGAGCTTATCAGAATGGCTTTCATGTTCAATGGTCTATGGAAGATTACCTGGTCTTTGCATTGTACCTGTTTGGTAAAGACACAATATGTTGTCCCTATTTTAGAAAAGACAAATGGAGAAAATCTAAGTGATTTGCCAACACTAATTGTGTTCTAAAAAGAAATCATAGACTTTAGTTTTGGCTTGAAATCTTGTGCTATCATTTTACTTTAGCTTTCTTTGGAAGCACTAAAGAATGTGTTTTGATGTAAAGTTTGCTGCTTATTTTTGAATCCTAACCCAGACTATTTCACACTGTTTATATAGTGGGGCAAGTCCATTCTGCTATAACACTTAACTTTGAAAATATGAATTTGATCCAAAATAACTGACAGAGAATAATCTGAGGCTGATGTGAAGTTCACATTTGTTTACGTGCAATTTCATCCCTAGAAACACTAGGTAAACACAGAAAACTACAGCCAGCTGGGTCTAGCAGCACAGGAATACACAAAATTCACCCCACATACCTCACAAATCTACTAGCTCTTAGGAACTTGGTTGTGTTATGAGCCTGTCCTCTCCACATTAAAGCAGTTCCTCCTGTTTCAGAAAACCCTCCTTCCATCCCTTCACAATGACTCACACTTACCCATTTCTGTAGGCAAACTTTGGGACTTTTTCCAGTAAAATGCCATATTTATTGTAGTATTTATTTCTAAAGTACTTAACGTGTGCAAGACTGTGGTACTGTCTTTACCAGGTTTTTATCTTGTTTTGATGCTTCTGTGATGAGTGTTGTGCACTTGAACCCATACTTACTATATGTTCTGTGGTTAAAATTGCAAGATATTACACACACAATGATTTTCTTTTAGGAATGCATATATTCATAAAGAACTGTGTGTAAAATAAATATCATCACACTTTTAAGCTCCATAACCATTATGCAGCCCTCCTTATGTGTCAGGTATTATTTCAGATGGGGCGGATGGCATAGGGATGAATAATTCTTGTCTCTGCTTTCTAGGATCATCATCAATTAGAGACAATCACACACTAAGTAATGTTGTGCTTATAAATGAAAAAATTGCTAGAGTAGAGGAATGGAAAATTTTACCTCAGAAGATTTTGGAAGATTTATTAGAAGAAACGGGTTATCTTGACCTCTAAGGGATGACAGAGACTTTACCAGGAAGTGAAACTGATAAAGAAAGCAAAGTTTTCTGATATTTCTTAAGTGGCAATCTTAAAATGCTTCCATTAATGGTCACTGCTGATTCAGTGAAGGAAGAACATTTAAGAAGCAAACTGACTACCAAGGAAATATTTCTATCCACGATAAGTAGTTTTGACTACTTTAAAGAGACTGATGATGAATTAGGGATCTGAATCAAGCAAACTTGATTTTTGGCAGCTATCTCTTGTCTTTATGAACAACCCTCTCCTTGTTCTTTCTGTCAGGCTTTTTCTTACTCCTAAAGAATTTTTCTTTCCAATGGTTGGATCTTGCATGAGTGTTATTAGTTAATGGAGTTGTTTCCTACAAAGAATATGACATCTTTCAGAGAAACTTTAAAACTCCAGGGCCATTTTCAGAAGGCAATCCAGAAGGATGCAGAGGTATAGGGAAGCACTTTAGCTGAGTACCTACCATATGCTAAGCACAGTGCAAGTCATTTGTCACAATAGTCTCCTGCATTTTTAATCAGTACATATTTGTAGTACATAATCATTGCATTCATTATGGGGAGTTGGTACATATACATAACACCTCTCATCCCCTCTTTTTTTCCCATTTCCCTTCCTTCTACTCTCCTCCTCCCTCCACATCTAGGCAGAAGGACAGTGAGATGAGTGAAGGCCAGTGACTAGTGGTTACTTTTCCAGGGTGCTCCTGGAGGGGTGTGTTGGCTCCTGGAGGTGTCAGGCTCCAGATGTTAGTGGATGGGGAGCAATAAAAATGATATGATAGTAAGTCTGTTAGGTGCAGTATTATAGTGCCATTACTAGATATAAGGAAGACACAAAGGAAAAAGAGTTTTTGACTGGTGCTAGATGTTTCAGTTGGGAAATGGGTGTAGGTGGTGGATCCTATGATCTTATGATTGTGTGGGGGAATCTAGGTAGAAGGAGAAATGATAAATTTGGAAGCTAGGGAAAGATATAAAATTATTGTTCTGAGTTTCAGTAGGTCACTAAATAATACTGGGCCAGTGATTTTTTTTAAGAGAAAAAAACCAATAGAAACAGTGATATATAATTTCTTAACAATATAATAGGAAATTAACAATGGTTAATATATTGCATATTGTTATCTTCAAAGTAGTTGTTTAGATTACAAGATAGAGACATGCGAAACTGATCAAACAATGATTTTATATGACTGCTTGGTTGGTGAGTGTTCTCAAAGCCTCTGGGCTCCACCTTCAGCCACTGATGGGCTGCATTGATTGGCTACTTCAGTTTCTGAGGGTCCTGATCCAAATCTTCAACTAGTGTTGGTTAACATTTTGTGACTTTTCTCTGAGCATGTATAGTCCAGAACCATTTAGAATAGTGTTATGCATTTTCTAAAAAAAAAAAAAAAATTGAAGGAAATGCATATTTCTTTCAGAAGTCTCTAGTAGTTGGAAGAAGAGAGTTTGGGAGCCTTTATAGATATGGCCTGCTTATTGATTTGCTGGTTCCTGGTAGTTTGGGTGGTTCTTTTCTATCCTTTTCTTGCCTTGCCCCAGTCTGCTTTCTTGTCTGCACTGCTTTGTGCACCAGGCGGACGGTCCCTGAAACCTGCTGCTTTTCTGATTCTGATTGAGATTAGCCAGTGAGAAACACTGGCAGGAGGCCAAAGGGCAGGGGGAGAGACAATCAGGGATTTCATCTCCACTCACTCCCCACTTTGGTGCCATATTTTTGAGAGTGGCTGAAATACAAGACTTGCCTGGAAGATTCCCTTTAGTGACTCCAATTTTCATTTTATTCTGATTATTCTGCTTCTCCTTTTTCTTCTTTAACCAAAGTAATAGTAACGACTTCTTTTTGTTGCTAATTATTGCCCTGTTTGTTCCTTTAGCCCTGCCTTCTCCTCAGTAATTATTCCTTTTATTAAAATATCTTCATTTGAACTTTCTTGGAGGAGGAGACATAACTTCTATATTTTGGTAAGGATCCTGAGTCTTACAGCTGTCCTGCGAGTGGATACTGCTCTCAGTGCTCCCATTGATGCAAGTGAGTTCTTGTAACCTGTGGAGCTCAGGATTTGAACATAAGCCTCTTCCCAGCTAGTAGGGGTTCTACAACTTGAGAATTTAGGTCAGCATACCCAAATCTACCATTATATTTCTTACTTTCAGGCTAAGAGGATCCCTGAGTGTCTTTTGTATTCTAAAACAAGTGTTAATTGCATTACTTATAGTTAAAATAGGATGAGGGTTAATAGATAATATAGCTACTTTTACATCAAATAGGACAGTCTATGATCTGAAAGATCTTTTCAATGACATTTCAGTGTTCAAAGTAATTTTCTATGACTTGAGCATAGAAAAATGATTAATATGTTTACTTTTAATGACGTGCAAACATAGTGTTTGAACTGAAGTTTTAGTGTTTAAACCAAACATAAGCTTACTCGGTGTTTTTCTACAATGGTTATTGGTAAAAAAAAGTTATTTATCTTATTTTATCTAATAAAATGATAGTCTCAGCTGGGCCTGGTGGCACACACCTGTAATCTTAACCTCCTGGGAGGCTGAGGCATGATGATCACAAGTTTGATACCAACCTGAGCAATTTTGCAACTAGCTTCAAAATAAAAAAATGTAAAAGGACTGGGAAAGTAGTTTAGTGTGAAAGCCCTGGGTTCAATTCCCGTAACACACACACACACACACACACACACACACACACACGACTCAAGTCTCCCATCTCATAGAATTACAGACAGTAGCCTAATTAGTGAATGTGCTGACATTTGCAGGTATACAATTTATTGTTGAGCTCAGTAAAAACATGATATAATTCAGTGAATGAATCTAGAATTACAATTATGAAACACAAAAGTTAGGACTTTGTTCTTATGTTATGAAAAAGTATTGTCTCCTCATTTAGAGTTGTAGCAAGAAATATATAAAAATGGCCAAAACATTAGAAGTAGAACTTTCTGGAATCCTCAAGTGAATTAGGATAGTGTTAAATGAAAACAAAAGATTGAAGGTTTGATTAATAAATATCTTATGGCCTGATAAGTAGTGTTTTCTTATTCACTGGAAAATAATATGAGGTTAAAAATGTTGCTATCTTAGCTCCTTTCTGGCTCTCTAACTGGAATTTTCCCTTGTTTCTCTGTCTCAGCAACTTTTCTGGACCAAGATGGCTGCAGAGGGAGGCAGGACTCATCTGAGGAACAAATGTGACAGTCCCATGAAGGCAGTAAGAAGGAGGGTTGGCAAAAAATTCAATCTAGGAGCCTGGCCACAGGATAAGCAGTGGGGCGCAGCAAGAGAAGTCAGCACCAGTGGTGACAAGTCTGTTTTGCAACAGATCAAATCTAAATTCCAACATTTGCCCTGACTCTGTCACTCTGGTGGGTTTCTCAAGGTATGGAATTATGTCTTCATTTGAATTCCCTGTAACATCTCATTGCAAGTTTGATGCTTATATTATTCATGATTGATGTATATTCAAGGTAAAACCATAGAAGTAATGTTGACATAAATGGGAGGACTCCCTTTTTTGTTTGAGCATAAAATTATCTTTCATTTTATGTGGAATGAGCACTTACTAAGGAATGAGGATTAAGTTAAATGATTCAATCAGATCTTTTTTGGATCTAGGATTTCAGAATTAGTAAAACTCCACAGAACTGATTGCCAAAAGAATTGATGACTGTGATTTAAAGTATCTATCTATCTATCTATCTATTGCATCTATATATATCTATATCTGTAGCTATATATTTTTTATATCATCTATATCTATCATCTATATCTACATCTAGAGAGAGAAAAGGAGATGGAGATGGAGAGAAAGAGGGAGAAGGAGAGGGAGAAGGAGAGGGAGAGAGAGAATGAGAGGGAACTATACTTTGGATACTGAATCTACGTCTAGACAGGCATTCTTTTCCCAAAAGTCTTATGAGTAATTTGCACATGGATTGGGTGAGACTAGGCTTTCTAATGGGCACAAGAGGCAAAAAGTAAAGTCTTCCTTTCTAGTATTCAAGTAATTGTTACCAATCTTCAGGGCTCACAGCAATAAGCAGACTGTCGAGTTCATGAGGGGGTTGGTTGAAATGCCCTATTAGGGGTGAACAGGGTCCACTCTCTCTTACTCATTTGCACCACTGGTAGAGTTAATGTTTTGAGTCTGAAGGACACTATGAGTCTTATCAGTTTTATTGGACAAGTGACTATAAAGGTAATTAAAGAGACCATGCCTAATAACCCAACTCTTACAATTTAAAAGTAAGAAAGAGGCCTGATAGGGTACCAGGGATATACCTATCATCCTAATTAAATGCTAACAAGACAGTTGTCCTCAGTTTGGTAACTTTAGTGTATTCCCTGCGCTAACTGTCTCCATCCAGTGGACTCATCTACTATTCTTAATTCTCCGCAGTTCTCCTTTCTTACTCACCACACAAGGAATGCTTCTATGGGCTCCAGTGTTTAGCAGGTGGTGTCCCCAAAGTGCTCACCCCAAATAGTTCATCCAGTTTATTCATTCATCCACCTTTTCACACTTTCCCCCTGAAGTTACAATTTGGTCAAATTGCCACACAGTTTGAACTCGTCATCTCTCCTCACAATTCTCCTTTATTAAGCAAGCACGTCTTATAAGTAAAAATAAGGAGCAATGCATGGCAAACCCTTTCTTTTTTTACTTAAATTAAAAAATCACCTAACTAACTTGTACTGCTCCAGGGAAAGGGGTAGAGGTAGATCAAATATTTAAATGGATTAAATGAGAATAGACAAATGAATATGCATAATCAAGAGGCAATTTTCTAAAACAGAGAAGCCTCTGGCTCTAGCTATATTCCAGCACCTCAGTATTTTGATTAAATATGCCAACAGGCAGGAAATGTTGTTTTTATAATGTAGAACAATGGCTCCTAATGTACAAATCAAAGAAAAATGCATGTTTCATAATTACCTGAAGCCTTCCATTTTTATTTGAGAATTTGTATAGCATCTTTTTTATTTGCTTTTTTATTATTTGAATTCTGAAATAGATATTCATTGACATTTTCTGTGAGGTAGGTTAAAAAGGTGAAACTCAGAGAGCCCAATCAACAAATTATTGCTGTCTATTAGCTTCAGGAAGAAGGAGACTGACTGTGTCTCTATAGTTAGAGACTAGGTATATGTACATGGACATGAAAGTTACATAAATACAGGAGTCAGAGAGGAAAGTAAGACAGGTTAATCATACTCACAATTTGCAAAATATAATTTCCTTTAATTATAATAAGCTATTATTATGTGCAAGGTTATATTTTATAACTAGAAATGATTTTTCTCTATCCAGATAAATGTCACCAAAATTATAGTGTATGGGTTTGATTCTGTGTCTCCCCCAAAGTCTCATGTAATCCTGGCATGGACAGGGCTGAGTCTGGCGTTTGTGACTGGTTTGTGGTCTGGCACTGGGATTGGTGATGTGAATATTGCACCCGCCCAGGGGTGGAGCCGACATACAGTGTAACGATGGGAGGAACGCATGTCTTCACTCTCTCTCTTGACGGTTCACTTTGCTGTTTGGTGGCCACCATGAATGGCTGCCCTGCCCTGCCATACTGCCTTGGAGCCAACGAAGTATGGACTGAAACCCCAAGAACTGTAAGAAATAAACCTTTCCTTTCCTAATTTTGGGCGTCAGGTATTTTGTCTCAGCAATAAGGGAAAAGTAACTAAAACATATAGTATCATTTACTTTCATTGTTCACAATATCTTCCTGTAGTATATCTTAATTTCTTCTTCATAAGATCTTCCAAAATAATGCATTTCTGTAATTTTCTAACTCTAGCATGTAGATGTAGAAATACATTTTAAACCTTTCCTAGTATTTTACTTAGATTTTAAAGAAAATAACATCTAATCGAGTTCAATATATTTCTTCAAAAACCAGTCTGTATCAAAGAGGAGAAGTGTGAAAAAATTTAAGGATAGAGAATAATCAGTCAAGATCAGCTAGACAGCTAGTGAATGGCAGGGTTGAAGCCCATGACAGCATTAGACTGTGGGGGGGGCATCGAGACACAAATCATAATACAAAGTATACTTCAGAGTGATCCCTCAACATATCCACTGTGCCCACAACTGGGTAAAGCTCACATATGGTACCTGGTCTTTGTCTGGATGTCACATGTCATGGCTTGTATCTAGATGCCCCCAACCTACAAAGCCTCGTGTGGTCATAGGTGGGAATTTTGGAGGTGGCTGAATCTAGGGTGTGTGCTGCTGGGGTTAATTGTGTAATTCTGAAATTAAGGGTGCCCCATTCTGGGTGTGGGTGGCATTGTCCAAAGGGTGGGTATCCTGGATGAAATTTTGCCAAGGAAGACATTGTTGTTGTTGTTGTTGTTGTTGTTGTTGTTGCTGCTTTTGCTGCTGGTAGTTCACTGCTTTACCGACTTCTGCCTGCCACACCAAAAACTGTTTCTCCTCTGTGATGCTGCTCTGCCATATTGTCCTTCCTTGGAACTAGATGATTATGGACTGAAACCTCTACCAACTGTAAGCTAAACAAACCATTCCTCTTTTAACAATGGGTTTTAAGTATTTTGTCTCAACAATGAGAATAGTAACCTCACCTGGTTTACTATCACCTGGCCAGGAACAGACTCACCTGTGCAACTCAGCAACTGTATCCTTATAGTGTTCTTTTCTGAATCTCTGTTGGGAGAGAGTTGGCAAAACTCAACTCACATGCATGGACCTCAACTGTAGGAAGGCAATGAAAATGTATATCTGGCTATTCCTTTGGGAGAATAACCTCATATGGGAAAGTCCCCAATGTAGTAAGGCATTCAGAACACTAGACAACCACAAGTGTGGCAAATAGTCATTTTAGAAGTCTTCAAGAGAAGCTCATTAGATATGTATGGTCACTTAAAAAATCATGATTTTTAGCCTGATGTCAGTCTGATGAGGTTGGATTTCTGTCAGCCACCCAGAACAATGGTTAAATTCAGACATGGTTGAAGTGGATCAAGAATCAGTGAATGACATACAAATACTATCTTAGATGCTATCTCTTTACATCTTGATCCATATTAAAATATTTTAAAACGTGATACATAGATATTATGATTTTAAAGTTTCTAAATAATTTTTAAAATCCTTAAACATATGAATTAATATTTCTTTTGTCAAAATGAAGCATGCTAATTATTATTAGCATTTGTTATGGTTTGTATGTAGATGTCCTCCAAAGCGTCATGTAGTTATAAGTGGGACTTTTCAGAGGTGGCTGGATCTAGAGTGTGTGATGCTGGGATGAAGGATGTGATGCTGGGACTGATTCACGGTGCCATGCCCAAATTAAGGCTGCCCCACCCTCAGTGTGAGTGCTACTTACCCTGTGGGTGGGTAGCCTGGACATGCTGTAAGGGATAGAGAATGTTGTCAATGTCAGTTGCTGCTCCTGTGTTACTTCACCACTTTTCTGCCTTCTACCCACCATGAGCTGTTTCTCTTCTGCGATGCCCCTCTGCTGTGCTAGTCTTCTTTGCAGTCAGTCAACTATGACCTGAAACCTGAACAAACTGTGAATTAAATAAAACTTTCCTCTTTTAAATTTGCATAACTTTGTCTCAGAAATGTGAGAAAAAGTAACTAAGATGAAATTTGGTACTGGGAGTGGGGTCATGTTGTGGCTGTACCTGCCATGTGGTTCAGGGGCCTTTGGAACTGACTTATGGGAAAAGTTTAGAAAAATTTAAAGATACTATCTGAAGACGCAGCCTTGGAGTACCTTAAAACATACTGATTCTGAGATTCTGGTCAGAGCTCAAAAGACCAGAATGCTGGTGAAATACTGCTGGTAAAGACCAGGCTTCGGAGGTTTCTGCTGGGAAGAAGCACAACACTGGCTATTGGATTCCAGACGTTTTGTGTCATGCATTGGGAGAAAGTGTCTGCATTTTGGTCATGTCCAGAGACTGCCCAAGATTGTGATTAAGAGGAACAGAACAATTAATCTGGCAGAAGAAATTTCAAGGCAGGTGAATGTCGAGGTGGTGGTATGGCTACTTTGGGGGGTTTTAGTCAAACTTATGTTAAGAATCAAGAGAAAATTGCCTAGCAAAGTAATTTAAAATGTTTTGAGTTTGGTCAAAAGGGAAGTTTCACTAAAGTTGAGGCCTGAAAAGATGGAATGGAGGAGAAACTGGTCACTGAAAAAACTAGCAAGAAAAAGCCAAGTACTTCGGAAAAAGACAGTAGAAAAGATGGCCTGAAGATATTGCAGGAAACCACAGAATGGCACCTTTTGTAGCCTCAGATTTTCAAAAATGAAAGAAGAAAGCTCCAGAGTACCATGTTTCAGAATTGTGACAGCCCAGGGAAGCTTTCATCAGCATTTGGTTCATAGGTCAAC
>RJWM01047250.1:0-11984 GCA_004363535.1 Dasyprocta punctata
TTTTTTTTGTGGCACCAGGGATCGAACTCACAACCTCGCACCTGCCAGACAGGTGCTTAAGCCACTGAGCCAAACTCCCAGCCCTAGGTTTTTGAGGCAGGGTTGCACTATGTAGCTCAGACCGGCCATGCACTCGTGTTGTAGCACAAGCCGGCCTCGAACTCACAACGCTCCTCCTACCTCAGCCTCCCGAGTGCTGGGATTAAAGGCGTGCACCACCACACCCGGCTAAAAAATCTTCTTGACAGAAGTATTGCTATGCATTTTCTTTTCTACATAAGCAGAAAAAATTTCCTAAGTTTACTATAAATATGTAACATATAGTTATCAAAAACCACGAAAGTTTTAAGGAAATAGTTTCTACAGCCCACACTGAGAAAGGAAAACTGAGAACTACATCATCGGTACATTCAATAATTAGATAAAGTTGATTTCTGAAAGAAAAAAAAAGAAAAATGGATTTCTGTATTCTCTGTAAAACTGTAAACTAAGTTTAGGGTTCTGAATTAGGATACAATGTAAAAACAGCCAGGTAACTAATGCTGCTATTGTTTCTAGTGCTCATTTACTTTTCACAATCTTATGGAGGAAACAAAGCAAACTCCATTCCACCATTTCTTGTTTTCTGACTATGACTCTAGGGTCTTTCCTGCAATTTCTTCACCCTTTCTCATCATCATTATGATAAGCACTGCATGAGCTGTGATAAAAAAATTACAGTGCCTATTTAAAAATTTTAAAACATATTACAGTAAAAAACATAGTGCCATGAACTGCTCTCCCTCAAAATACCTGTACTCATTTCCAACACTTATCCCATTGCTCTCGCCACTTTCCGAAGCGGCTCCGGCAGTCCTCTTTCACGAGTGTCTTTAGCTGCGCTGTCCTGGCTGCCTCAGTGTTCTGAACAGGTTCAAAACGTGGACCTTTCATGGTCATTTTAATTTAGCAGAAGAGTCCACAGTGCCAGATCCCGCGAAGAAGAAGGGGGACGAGGACGCACTGCGATGGCTTCCCGGGTCCACCTTTCCGCTGGATGGCGCTTGTTGGCTGCGCTCACCATACTTTTGATCACATCTCATAAAGACCCACAAATCTTCAGTGTGTGTTTATGTGTGTGTGTGTGTGGGGGGGTATTTTGCAGGGATTAATGGCAGTGTGTCTTTTACCATAATACAATTTTTAAGATTTGGTCACACTTTGTATTAGAGTTCACTATGTGCCAGACATTACTTGAAGTACTCCACTCGCATCAAGCCATTTAATCTTCACAGCAGCTCTCTAGTTAGGCCCATTACTCTTACCCTGTCCTTCAGAAAGCAGAGACACACAAAGGTGAAGTAGTGAGTCATTGAAGCTCAGAGCGGAGGAAGCCAGCGGCCCCACCAGCACACGCACAGGTACCTGGTTCCCCGTTTTGTGCTCTTAACCCATTCACTACGGGCCTCTCAGCTACCCCAGGCATATTTCCATGAATGGAATACATTCAAAGTTCATAGATTTCATAAGCATTTATTTTATGTTTTTAAAGAAAATCACAAACATAGAAATATGCTTTAAAAATTAACCTTACATATAATAAAAATAGAAAAAAATCTAGACCGTCTTGAGTACATCACAAAATCAGTCTGGCAAGAAACAAATGATACAATAGGAAGTAGAAAATAAATACACACTAAATCATGGAAATTGGTAAAAGTAACTAATGAGTGGCCAAATTATTCTAAATAGAAAATAATCAAGAGATGATTTAAATTTTGATGCTTGTGCCAGGGATTTAGCTTAGCAGCATGAGCACCTGCCTGGCAAGCGCAAGGTCATGAGTTCGATTCCCAGTACCAAAGAAAAAAAGAAAAAATTTCTGATGCTTACATCTGAGTGTAAACCTGTAATACTATATTCTGGTAACTTAGGATCATTTCAAGTAATGTTAGCCACCAACTAATGAATGGAGCTCTAAGGAGCCACCAACTCATCCCTCCTCTCATGTACCTCAAAGTCCCAGCACTCTGACTAATGAAGCACAAGGCCACCTCAAAGAGCTGTCACCCAGGGCCAGGCGACCTTTGCACACCTTCCTAGTTTAGCTTACAGGCTCTTAAAACACTGGACCAGAAACAGCCCCACAGGTTCTGAGAGAAAGGGGATGGAAAATAAAATGACAACAGTAGAAACAGTGTTATAACTTGTCTTATTTAATTGTGCCAACAATACCCTACCCACAAGACATGCTCACTATTCCTCTAAGCTGAGTCTGAAATTTATAACCAAAATGCCTTGCTAATTATGTCTAAAATGAAAGATTTAGGTTCTTCTTAAAGATTTAAAACACTACCAATCACATTAAAAAAGAACTATGACAATTTATATTTCCAAAATTATACTTTTACTCTTAATATGATGTTAAATCATAGGAAGCAATAATTGACATAAAAAATACAAACTTTCTTCCCATAGCTACCAAATTCCCTACGATTACAAAAGAAGCTTTTGGGGAGCAGTAAAGCTGTCAACAGGTGCCACCTTGTGGACAATACTGAAGAAAGTTGAGTTTCAAAACGTCCTATTTGTCTAAAGGCGGAGTAGATAGATCTTGGAAAATATAGCACTCAGGTTAACCTAATACAAAGGAAAAATCCAATCTTGATACTGGGGATATTTCTTCATGAGATCAATGATCAAAATAAAAATCCCTTCAGAATTCCAAGTAAATACTTAGATTCACTTACTAATTCTAAATAAGGACCTAAGTAACTGTCAAAAGTATTAAATCACAAACTAAAATTGAAACTGCATAATATTTAACCACCTCAACTCCAAATTTGAATTTACTAATGACACAAAATGCACTGAAAAAGAAATATTATACCACCAACTTTATAGAAGCTGCCCCCTTTGAGGTAAAACTGCAACCACTAACAATGTTTGAATCTTACACTTTTACTTGATGTGTGAATATCTATATTTCCGTAAACGGTTCCCAGGCAGATCACGCCACCTCCTTTTGTTTGGACATGCAATTTTTGACTCTGAAAAACAAATACAAAAATATATGCTGAGAAAAAAAATGTTAGACTTGTGCTAATGAAGCACTTTCAATATTTTTTAATAAAATAAGCAAAAAAAGAGTCAGGAACTACATTAAAATTCACTGTTTGGAATCATAACATCAACTAGAAAGAAATGTCAACTGCTGTTAAAGGGATAAAGTAACCTGTACCCAAAGGGGACAACGAGATATCTGAGTTGTTTCGGAGCTTCGCGGAAGGGTTTGGGGTCAAAAATCACTGCGCACAGCGATGTAAACGCCAACGATAATGAGGATGACGACACTGATCGGATTTAATAATAATAATTGTTATCACCCAGCGGTTTCTTACCCCATAGACAATGTCATCTGCTTACAGGAAATATATCACTTGATTCTTGCCACAACCCAAAGAGATGGGTATATTTTTTCTATTTGACACAGGAATAAAGTTGAGACTCAGAAATGTTAAGCAACTTTATCAGGGTGACATGGTTAGGAAACAACAAAATCTACACTAACGCTAGATCCTAGCCCTGTGTGCCTCCAAAGCCTGTGCCCTGGGTTTGTTTTTTGAGCTACTTCGGATGGAAGCCAGGGCCTTCACGCTAAGCTACGAGCCCAGCCCGCTTTTTACTTTTTATTTTGATACAGTGTTTCCCTAAGTCACTAAATTGCCCAGGCTGGGCCCAAACTTGGTATCCTGCTTCAGCCTCCCAGAGTGCTGAGATTACAGGTGTGCACCACGTGCCTGCCCCCCAGGCCTGAGGTGTGAAAGAGGACAGATTCCCACTGAGGCAGCAGTACAGTTCCCAGCACACCACACGCAGAAACTAAAATTGAGGACGCCCCAAACCACCCCGCAGTCACCGGCCAGCCGGCCTCCCTGACGGACCAAATGCTGCGCGTGCGCGACTGCATTCCACACCGGCGGGGGCCGTGGCAGACCCCACGCCTGGGCCCCCGAACTCCACTTTTCCCACCGTGGACACGCGCAGCCGGCTCTACTGCCGGGTGCCGGCGCCCTGGGAAAGGGGCGCCCCCTCTGTCCCAGCTGCCAGCAGGGCAGAGATGCCCAGCCCGGGGTGGCGGGGACCTAGAAGCACAGCATGTGGACAGCCACCTTCACAGGTCGCCCGGCTCCCCGGACACGCGTGGGGAACTGTGGCTGCCAGGAGCCACGTGGCGTCTCGCCTGCGTCGCTAATGCTGTTCGCTTCCCTACGCAAGGACAGGACAGGAAGACCCTGGACGGCGGAGGCTGAAACAGTCCAGCGCCCGCCGTAGGGTGCCCGCACTGCGGAGACGGCCTGACACCGGGAGGCGCCATCAGCCGCTTGTCGCGTCTGGAGCCTCACTGAGGGCGGGAAATGGTAGAACTTCCCATAAAATAGCCAGGAAATGGATTTCCAAATAAGTCTGTGGGAAGAACAAAATGAATCGCTTCTTTAAAAACCTGTTCTTAGAAGGGTTTCATTGTGGCGTGGCTTACAACTTCGTGTCCACGGGCAACACGAGTCTAAAGTCACGTTATATTTAATATACTCTTTATTCGGCAAATCACTCACTTTTGAAAAGTCTATTTCCAAAGTGAGTGTTGCTTCAAATCAATTATTCTCTCTCTTTTTTTTTGTTTTTGGTACTGGGGATCGAACTCATGACATCGTGCTTGCCAGGCAGGCACTGTGTAGCTGAACTGTATCACCGGCGTCAAATCAATTATTCTTAACTGACTTGATATGAATTTATAGAGTCTATGACAGTTAGGATGTTGCAACCAAATACATGTGCATTTTTCCTAAGGAGACAACTGTTACATTATCCAAGAGGCTCGAAAATATTGAGCTATTATTAAAAGTTCAACTAATTCCCAATACATGTGAAAATTTAAAACATACATAAGACGAAAGAGTGAACATGAATGTTTAAATAGAACTTAATCAGAAAATTGTACTGCATTTTTAAAAAAATGCAAATATGTGGCCGTCAGTGAGCTAGTGGTCTGTCCAAATGTACTTCCCTTATTCCCTAAAGATGCTGAATAAACGGGGTGTCACCATTTTGCTTAGGCGAGGGCATGTGCTCGGTGGCCAGAAAGACCCAAAGTCAAATTCTGGCTTAATTGTTTTAGCTGTGAACTGAAGTGAGTTCCTCACTCTCTTGCTGCCCCCTAGTTTTTCCCTTGATGAAATGAAGATGCTTCAAGGATTAGACCTGTGATTCCCGGCACATAAGCAGTTAATGTTAACAACAACTGCTATCCAATGTTATTATACAGCTCAATTCTATAGAGCATAAGGGCTTAAAATTCATGAAAGACGAACTACTTAGCAGGTGGCTACTGCTTCAAGATAATGAACTATAACGTATTTAAAACTAAAACCAGGTATTTTACCAAAGTATTTTTATTGGTTAATTTAAACCAATCAAATCCTAAGATCTCAAGAATAATTCTCATAACTCTTAAGTGCACCATTAGCACCCCGGACTCAGTTTAGTTCTTGAATTTCTTTTTTGAGCTATTTTATTTATTAGGAGTGATATTTCATGAATTTTATTCTTTCCTATCATTCTTCTAAAGAACATGTAGAAAATTCACTTATTTTTTTAAAAATGGACTTAAACTCACTCTATTTTGAAATCACTGTGGCAGTCCACTGAAGTCTTTTAAAAATTTAAAATACATTAAGGGATAATAGTATTCTTATTTTTCATAAGCCTTATAACATTTTGCTATTTCATTTTCCTGGGGTTATTTCATAATTATTCATCAATTATTCTCAGCTATGCTAAAAAAATAAATGATGGACTTGCCTAAAACAGGCGATTCTGTCCCCCAAGGACATTAGGCAATTCTGGGGACAATTTAGTTTCTGTCTTGGCTACTTTTCTCTCATTGCTCAGACAAAATACCTCATTCCCAAAATAAAGGAAGGAAAGGTTTATTTAGCTCACAGTTTGTGGAGGTTTCAGTCTATAATCAGCTGGCTCCAAGGCAGGGTGGCATGGCAGAGGGGAAACAGTTCCTAGTGGTGGCAGACACCAAAAGCAACAACAGCAAAAAGACAGGAGCTAGCGTGCGAGAAGACTCTTTCTGTCCCTTACACTGTATGTAGGCCACACCCACCCTAGGATGGGTGTAGCACTCACACCCATAACCCCAGCATCGGAGCATGAATTAATCACAAATTTTAGAAGCCTCCCCTATGACTGCATGAGGCTTTGGGGGAACATCCAAACTCAAGCCACAACAGTTTTCACAATGAAGGAGCATTCTAGTGGCATCTCTAAGGAAGAGACCACAGATGGTACTGGCCATCCCACACGATGCAGGACAGTGCCCCACCCCACCCCCAAAGAAAGATTATCTGACCCAAAAGTGTCACCTGTGCCAACACTGAAAAAGTATTTTTTGTGTTTATACCTATAATGGCAAAAAGAAGTTAACAAAGATCTTTCAGAATTATCAGATGAGTAAAAGGATGCAAAGAAATAGCAACACTCAATAGAGTGTGGTGGCACCTGCCTTTAATCCCAGCACTCAGGAGGCTGAGGTAGGAGGAGTGTTGTGAGTTCGAGGCCGGCTTGGGCTACAACGCGAGCGCAAGGCCGGCCTGAGCTACATAGTGCGACCCTGCCTCAAAAAAAATAGTGCTGGGAGTTTGGTTCAGTGGTGAGGGCTGGGAGTTTGGCTCAGTGACTTAGGTGCCTGCCTGGCAGGTGCGAGGTTGTGAGTTTGATCCCCGGTACCAACAAAAAAAAGAAAGAAAGAAAATGGACTAAAAGTCTGAGAGAAAAATGCCCAGCTTAAATTGTGAAACTGGAAATTCTACCCTCTGAGTCTACAAAGGACAATGTTCTTTATTAATTCTCTGAACCCTAAGCATCAGTGAGTGATGCTGATATGTGGACAAAAATATATAAATATATATGGACAAAATACATATCATATATGGACAAAATATATATATACATATATATATATATGCAAAAAGGCACTGTAATATTACCATCCAGTCAGTCAAGACAAGAACCTAAACCAACCAATTTTACTAAAAGGATGTGTGAAGGTATTCTTAATCTTTTATGATACCTATGCAACTAAAATTATTTAAAATGACAGCTACATGGACAGATGCTGAAAGGTATTCAAATAAATATGGATTAAACTAATAATTAAAAAATAAAAACATCCAACTAATCATTCTAATTGCTGTTTATAAAATATAAAAATATTTTCCAATTATGAAGTAAAAAATGATAACCTTTTCTCCAACAAATTAGTTGCAATCAAAGTTTGCAAAAGTATTGCATATTGACCATGGAAGTACTAGAACTAGGAGTAACAACCAATTACCTATCAGGTATGTATTTCAAATCATTTACACCTAAGGCCAATCTAATTTTTAAGAAAATTAAACACTAAAATATTAATTATAAAATAAGATAAGCCAGGTTTCGTGGTGCATGCCTATAATCCTAGCACTCAGGAGGCTGAGACAGGAGGATTGTCATGAGTTTGAGGCCAACCTGGGTTAGACAGCAGGACCCTGTCTCAAAAAACAAAAACAAAAAAGTCTCAAAAAACCCAAAATAAGATAAGTCATCTGTTGTTTTGTATAAATAGCGCCTAGGTCCTAAAATAAAAAGCTACATAGCTTCTTAAAAATGTGATTAGTCAATATTTTAAGCTTATTTATAGTATATACATCTCCTTACTGTTTAATAAGTAAAAGAAAATCATTGTGAAAACTAAAATTTCTTTGACTTACGAAGCTCTCAGAATACTAAGCATATACTCTGAGTTTCACTGCACCTTTTGAAATAAAATCTAAAAGCAATGAGGCAAAAACGTCAAAGTCGCTCTGATATCTGTACTTTCAAAACAGAACAGAGGCCAGAGCAAAAGCTCCACAAAGAATTTCTTATAGATGAATGAATGATAACATTCTGAAAAAGTAGCATCATCTCCTTAGTTTAGTACTTCAATAAAAAGTTCATAGTTTAAGGGTTTTTAAAATCAAAACAAAATTGTAAAAATGATCATACCTTGACAGATTGTAAGATACTGGTGCCCTGCTCAGTTTCAATTTTGCAAACATTGCACTCCATATTTTGGACTTTGACACAGCGAGACCCTGATGACTTGATATTCAAATCTAGAAATACAAAAAAGAAAAATAAATTAGCACTAGTGAGCTCTAAAACATTTTCATATCCCCTAGAAATTCGACTACTCAGTTTGTCCCTAAGATAACTGAATCTCGGAGAGAACGTATTTGTCAACAGCCTTTCTCTAAAAGTGAGAGGTCCCCACCGTAGACTGGGTCAAGTGCAATGATTTTCCTGCCAGTTTCTAGAAAGAACTTACTTTCTGTATCACCTACAGAGAGGAACTGGAAATAAGAAAGGCACGAGACTGCAATTCTGATATGTACACACGTCACATATCATAGAGGCCTCTTCCCCACCTAGGAAACCACACACACACACTCACACACACACACGCACATGAGAATAAGAATACAGACAATGTGTCATGATAAAACAGGTAAGTCTGTCAGCCTAGTTTCTCTTATATTTAGAAAGATTTAAAGATTCGTTTTCGAACCTTCCCCAAATTAAAAAGATATTACAGAAATAGCATGGATCGGTATATATGATCAAGACTTAGTTCTTCAAATCCTACCTCTAACCTTTCATGCCTAAGAAAATGAGAATATTACTATGCAGCTATGTCACAGGGTACTTGAGTTAACTTTTAAAAATGGTATCCACTCTGAAAAACCTAATACTGAACTGTATATAAACTATAAGATTGTGAATAAATAAGAAATGTGTCTGAAGAAAGTTATGAAAATAAAGAATCAAGGCGCCATCCTAGGTTGTCAATTTAAGGTGGAAAGTTAATGTCTTACTTTTCTCTTGTTGCTGGGACAAAATACCCAATACCCAAAATTAAAGAGAAAGTCATATTTAGTTCACAGTTCGTAGATTTCAGTTCATAAATGGCTGGCTCCAAAGCACAGTGGCAGATGGCAGAAGGGCAGCAGTTCAAGGAGGTGGAGAACAGCAAAAGCAACAAGAGCACAAGGGAGGAGCAAGCCTCTTTTCCTCCCTTATACTGCATGCAGGCTACCCGCCCTAGGGCAGGTGTAGTACTCACACCCCCAGTCCTGACACTGGAAAACGAATCAATCACAAACTGCAGATTCAGACATCTCAGAAAAGCACCCCCCCGACTATATGAAGCTTTGGGGAGGGACATCCCAACATGAACCGTAACACTTAGGAATCTCTATGTCAAAATAAAATAATTGGAAACACTGATTAATACTTAATTCATACAAATACTGATCATTTCCCTTAAACTAGACTAGAGAAGTACCTACTATGATCCCTAAGCACAAGCCATTGGGGTTTAGTGTCACAATTCCAAGAGCTATGGCATAAAAAATTAATGTCCATAGTTGCATGGCAATCTCTGTAGAATTATAAAATAACAGCAATATTTTGATTGAGATTAAGTAAGAATATGTAAAAAGACAATTTTATCTTACATAAATATGGAAATAAAGGTAACAGCAAAATTTATTTGCCAGTTAAGCACGGTAACGCCACAACAAAACGCTGGATCTAAGGCAGCAGTAATAGAAACGGAAAGAAGCAGATTCTAAAGATACTTCTATGAAACTAAATATCTGAGCACTTGACCCTATCTCAAAATAAAAAATAACAAAAGGGCTGGGGATGGAGCTCAGTGCAGAGGCCCTAGATTCAATCCCCAGTACTTCAAAAAGCAAACACAATGTAGGTTTTGGAATCATGAATGGTTGGAATATATATATATATATATATATATATATATATATAGTTTGTTTGTGGTACTGGGAATCAAACTTATGACCTTGCACTTGCCAGGCAGGCACTTGTGCCACTGAGCTAAATCCCCAACCCTGGATTCTAACTGTTAGTTTAGATTTTGTTGTTTTCTAACTGTCTCACCCTGATAAAGCTATTTAATATTTAGGTTGCTTCTATTCAACAGGTAGATGGAGAGAGTTAAAGATACTTCTATTTAACAGGTAGGTAGAGAAACTAAAATTAGAGACAGCAGTGGTAATGTTACTTTTACCCATACACTGCAACAGGTAATTATGCATAAAAAAACAAAAAATTAGTTATGCAGATTTGAGGGGTCTGTCGAATAGATGCATGGAAACAGTAAACTGGAAATGGAGTTCCGGCTGTAAAAAGAAGCAGCAACAAATAATGTGGTTTGGAGTCAGCAACAAAAATAGTGGTAAACATCCTACCACAGCAATATATGTGCACCTATGTTTATAGCTGCCCAGTTCATAATAGCCAGATCTTGGAAACAACCTAAATGCCCCTCGACTGAGGAATGGACAAAAAAGATGTGGCATTTCTATATAATGGAATACTACTCAGCTATAAAGAATGATAAACTAGACACTTTTCCTCTTAAATGGATGAGTATTGAAAATATACTTCTCAGTGAACTAAATAAGTCACGCATATCTAACCATCGTATTGTTGCACTTGTGTGACAAACTGAAAGAAAATCTATGTATATAAAAAATTAGTTAAGACAGTTAAAGAAAAAGAATTTTGAGTGAAAAGTAGTTTTCACAGATACATCTTTAGATTTCATTTTTAGTGTGAAATGTTTATTTAAAAATAATAGAGCAATCATAACAAAAAAGATAGTCATATAGCTGGTTTCTCCTGATTCATTGAGGCAAAAGTTGTGTGTTAATAATTTTTTGGACAATGTTTCATGTCTATACCTTATACCCTAAACAACTGCTGTGAATATAACAATTTGCAATGTGTTGATTGTTGTTACTCTCCTGTTGCCTGGTTGTGAAATTGTTTTACTTTAATTTCTTACTTTTCTTCTGTTTAAAAAAAAAAAGTAGTGGTTTTTATCTGTGCTGTCAAACTTCACTTAGCTCTCAGCACTCAGATCTATTTAGTCCTAGGGGCAAATCCCCACCAGCGCACCCAACAGTTACACATTCACCTAGGCAACTGACAAGAAACTGAGCAGAAATAAAGTACAGTGGTTGGGTGGATTCCATTCCAAATCACAACTCCTCCAATAAAACATTTCTTAACCTACCCCCATTAGAACGTAAATTCCATGAAGCCATGGATTTTTCTGGTTGTTCATCCACAATAAATGTTTACTTTATGATACCTCCTGGAAATCTCGATTTCCTCATATGAATTGGTGAAAAGAATAGCATCTAACTTATAGTGCACCTGTAAGGATAAGAAAAGGTTATCTTAGAAATGCTAAATGTCATTATGATCATCAGCAGTGTACCATCCTTCAGTCGTGCGAAGAATGAGACCCTGAGGAACCCTTCCTAGAAAACCACGAGCGCACTGTGGCTTTCGCCTGGAACCTAACACAGAACCGAAATGCCTAGGAAACATCCCGCTGCCATTATCAATGAAATTTCGCAGTCTTGCTGGGTTTTTCTTTAAAGCTTGCTACTCCAAGAAAACGTTAGGAAACACAAGGAAAGAGGACGTATCAGTAAGAAGCAAGGCACTTATCTGAAACCAAATATTTGTTGCAAGTTAGATACGGAAGGCAGGTTAGGTATGTGGACAGCCCCACAAGATGGGAAACACAGATGCACTGCCACCCCACTGAATAGATCATCAAGCAACCACAACCCCGGGGAACGATTTTGCTAATGACGATGTAACAAAGGAGCCCCTGAGGGGCTCCAAAATATATGTGATATGGGTTATTGCAAATCATGTTTGCATTCGATTTAAAATTCCTCCTTCATTGGCACCCTTATCTCTAAATACTACCCAGAAACTAAAAGAGAAGAAAAAAAAGGGGGGCTACCAAACTTCTGGGGCGCGTCCACCGCCACCGAGGAGCTGGGCTCAAGGCAGTCGGCCTCGATGGT
>RJWM01047251.1:0-12435 GCA_004363535.1 Dasyprocta punctata
ATTCTCCTTAGAGAAAGGGGTAGGAAAGCTGTAGCCCCAGTGAAAAGATTGAAAGAAATTGAGATAGGCAGCTCTTAGCTGATCCATAGCAGTAGGGGGTAGACAAACCTTGCCTGATTAAGACAGGCAATTTAGTGGCTTGGGATTTTGAGCTTTGACATTTCAGTGTCAATCATAACTGAAGAGTATGTACCCCAACAGCTGTGATCCTTATAATACCTTCAGGGAACAAACTTTTTTTTGCCTCCTGCAAGAATTTAATCCCTACTCAACTGCTTTCTAGGCCAAAGGTTTCTCTAAGGCTTTACAGAAAAACTCACACACACACACAAAAAAGACACTCAACCATCTTACCCATCCAACCCTTTTCAATTCCCTATGACCTTTAAAAAGTTGGTTTCACATTCAGTTATTTTATAAGTCACAGTAAGTTCAAATTAATCTTAGATATAGGTTATTCTATACCTGGTTACAGTGATACCAGAGAATATTAAAACTCTAGCCACCATCTCTGTCATAGCTATAATAATATTTTTGAAGCTTTCTTTATTTACTTTATTTTTATAAATTCACCTAGTAATTTACAAAAATATAGAGTAAAGAAAGGAAGTCTATCATAATGAAGCAATATAAGCTAATTATAAATTAATAAAAACTAACAAAAGTATTTTTTCTGGCTGTAATTTTACTTAAACAAAAAACAAGCCTATCTGGTATGAATAATAAGTAAGTATGAACTTTTTGCACCACAAATAATAACTGCTTGCTTACTAGATAGTAAAATATACTGCCATTTCAAACTTCTTCTCAGTATTCCCTTGGATATTTAATTTAGAGTATCTGAATACTTACACACATGCTAGTCTACACAAATATCTACAAAGGTGTATGACTGGTTCTTTGTTCATTTTTTAAAGGATACCAAATATCCAGAGAGAGTAGAATAAAACCTTCACAAGTATGTATTTTCAATCCATGTTCTTGCCATTCTTCAAGGAGAAACACCTTTCACAAAAAAAATCATTACTCAGTCAATGCCTGCATGTCAGATAAATGTATTTCAAATTAAAATATATAATGCATAAAACTTAAATAAAGAGAAACAAAAATAGATGACAAGAAAAAGGGAGACAGCTCTTTAGAAAAAGGGAAGGGACAAAGGGGAAGTAGGAAGGAGTGAGGGAAACAGAAAGGCATTAAAAATAAGAGTAAGATGTGTCACATACATATTCACCAATTCCACACAAGAAAAACAACAATCACGTACCACAAACATGTACTAAGAAAAAATAAATTTGAAGTATATATATTTCAAATTTATATATAATATATATAATGATTTGATGATGAAAATATTTATCTATCTAAAAATTGTGTTTAAATTGCTTTAGAACAATTTGTTATACCAATTATAATAGGATTAGTTAAAATAATTGATGTTACTCTTCAAATAGTTGCCTGTTGGCCCACACGAATGAAAAAAGGCACTGTATCATTAACATAATTTCCAAAATACCATACTCTTTTCTACTAATGCAGTGTGTCCTGATTCACATTTTAAATTCCTACACAGGTTGAAAGAAGGGGAAAAGAGGGTTGCAACTTAATACAAAAAGAGGGCATGAAATTAAAAACAATCAGGATAGTATCTTAGATCCTAATACTTATGAGGTAGGCATTATTGCCAAAATAATTTCAAGAAATACAAATATATCCCTCCACCAACACAGTAGACAGCATCAACTGGAAATGAAAGAAGACATCACTTAATAACACCACTTATTTTTTGAGAATTTTCAATAACTGTTCAGTCAACATGATAGGCAACTAAAAGTTGTCTTATGCAGCAATTTTCAAATCAAATAATGTTTTTTTTATAATATTGTTTGTGACAAATTGCTTCTTTTATTATCTTAGTTTTAAAAAATAACTTTTAATGTGCCCTCAAAAATTATACCAGTGGAGAAACATCTACAATGGAGTAAACAAAAACTCCAAAGAAATGGAAATTTATCAATTTGTCTCTAAAAAATGCAGTAATGGTGTTGGTCAAAGGCAATAACTGGTATGATTCTGTAATGATAACAAACTGAAAGAAAAAAGAGATTACCAGGCACTGACTCACATGAATGAGAAGTCACACCATTCAATCTGCATGCTAGAAACCCAGGAAAGACTATGGTAGAGCTGAAGATCAGAAAGCCAAGGAGCTACAGTGTAGACTCCAGTCTGAGTCTGAAGGCCTGAAAACTAGGGCAGAATATTGACTTACTGGTTTAAGCGGTTAGAATACAAATAGAACATTTTTGTTCCGTTTTAGTGCTTGCATATGGAATGATGTTCACGCACACTTTGGAGGGTCATCTATTTACATAGAACTTACACTCTAGTTTCTTCCAAAAGATCCTCACAGACACACCCAGAAATAACATTTCATAATATTTCTGGTCATTCTAGGATCCAGTCAAAATGCAACATGAAATTAACAATCAGAGTTTAGAAATAACGCGTCATTTTTGTTTATACTGACTCTCTAGCTGTACTGCTAAATTCATTTATTTGTTCTCATAGATTTTTTTTTACTGGATTCCTTAGGATACCCTATAAAATATACCATCAATGATGGTTCTGCTTCTTTCTTACTAATCTTAGTGCTTTTTATGGGTTACCTAATTACTGTGGCCCTGACTAGTACTAAAATGTAATATTACACGTAAGAAGTGAGCACAAACTTCCTCATCTTGTTCCTAGTCTCACAGAAAAGTTTTTCAGTAGTAAATGTGATCTGAGCTATGGATTTTATGTATCTACCCTTTTATCAAGTTAAGAAAGTTCTCTTCAACAACTAGTTTCCAGAGTGTTTTGCAATAAAATAATGTTCAATTTGTCAAATGCTTTTTCCTGTATCTATGGATATACTTGTGTAGGTTTGGTTTTTTTTAACCTATTGCTGTGACCTATTCTGTTACCTGATTACTAGATGTTAAGTCACCCATTTTACTGTTATTTTATTGAGGATTTTTATGTCCATATTATGAAAAGTACTGGTCTATAGTTCATGCAAAATCTTTTTATCATTTTCATGCATCTAGTCTCAAAATGAGGTAGAAACGATTCCTCATCTTCTGTTATTTGAAATATTTGTTAAAGGTTGTCATTTATTTTATCTTTAAATATTGGAAATAATTCCACACGGAAGCATCTGAACTTGACTTTTTCTTTGTAACTTTTTAATTTCAGATCCAAACACTATATTTGTTATGGGTTTGTTTATATATAGTTTTGTAAATTAAATTTTAGAATTTATATCTTTCTGGGAATCTGTTTCATGTACATTACCTAATTTTAGCGTACACATGATAAAATTCCTTCATTTCTGCTTGTAGTACCTAGTGTATTACTTCTCTTTTTATTTTTGTTTTAGATAATGTAACTAAAATCTTGCCATTTGTTGTTGATTTACTATAAATAATCTTGATTTCATTGATTTTTTGTAATATTCTATATCATTAATTCCACTCTCATATTCATCACTTTCCTACTGTTTGATTTAAATTTAGTCTATTTTCTTTCTAATGTTTTTACATGAATGTTTAGGCTATGAACTTGAGATATCTCAGTACATAAGCATTTACTGCTATCTGTCGCCAAATATTGACATATAGTATATATCTATATATCTGTATTTATGTCCATATCTACCTAAATCTATATTTGTATATCATATACATAGAATATATATGATATATACACTATATATGTTATAGATATACTACCACATATATATGCACTAAATGCATCTATACCACCGTTAGCAATGGAAAATAACTCAACAATAACAGCATAGACTTAACTAAATATCTAAATAGTACTTACTAGTAATACTAGTAAGGGTAGAGAAGATAAGAAACAGGTGAATAAAAGAAGTAAAATTTGAAAAATAGTGAAAAGGAAGGGGAAGATGAGAGAGAAAAGTGAGATAAAGGATGCTATTAAAGAATAAAAGAAAATTAATCAAACTTGGTAAAAGTGGCAGAAAAGAACTGCCAATAAGAAAAATAAAAAAGGAAAACAGAAGGAAAGTAAAAAATAAAAAAGAAGAAAAGACAGAATAAAAAGTAAAAACCCCAAACCCCCCAAAGCACCAATGAAGAAAGAAAGAAAGAAAGAAAGAAAGAAAGAAAGAAAGAAAGAAAAGGAAAAAAGGAAAGAAAGAAAGAAAGAAAGAAAAGGAAAAAAAGAAAGAAATAAAAGAAAAGAAAAGCAAGAAAAGAAAAGAAAAGAAAAGAAAAGAAAAGAAAAGTCCCTAAACAATTCCTTAGTGTTTTTGAGTAAGTGTTTCCTTTGCAAGGTCTGCAATATTAGAATCTATCAGATATGAGGGAGAAATCATGAATCACTGCAAAGACTCATTGTTTCCACATTTATGTTTTTGAGCTTGTGATGAGTGCCACCTTGCCTTCCTTTCTGGGAGTTGTTAGTCAATGGTGTTCACCCCAGGGCTATAATCACTCTGCCTGTTACCAGTTTCCATGTTTTGCTATGCAGCCTGGTCACTTCTTTCTCCACATAGCTTTATAGATGTGCCATCTGTATTGGGTATGCTATGTCCCCCCAAGTCCTCATATACTTTTGATGGGGCTAAGTCTGGCACTTGCTTGTGTTCGGTTTGTTGTCTAGCACTGGGATTGGCAATGTGAGTGCTGTACCTGCCCAGGGATGGAGCCAGCATACAGTGTAAATGAGGCGGGTCTTCCTCTCGCACTTCTGGCACTTCCACTCTCTCTTGCCAGCACACCTTGCTGCTTGTGGCTGCCATGAATGGCGGCCCCACCACACCACACTGCCTTGGAGCCAACTAAGTAAGGACTGAATCTCCTGAGAAACTGGAAGAAATAAACCTTTCCTTCCCCCATTTTGGGAGTCAGGTATTTTGTCTCAGCAACGAGTTAAAAGTAACTAAGACACCTTCCTTATTCTAGAAGTCCCTTTGTCCACATAACACAGGATGTAGCAAATGTCAGCAAACATATACCTGATCACATTGATGGATGGGTACAGCAAGCAGATCACAGAACTCTGTGCTAAATGTAGGCAGTGAGGCTGGTGTCAAACAGTCTGCTGCATTTAACACCAGCACTTCCAGGTCCATGGTCTTCCTAAAGCCACATATGAGCTACCTAGATTCTCAACACAGAAAGTGGGACTTCTATGACCTTCCTGGACTGAACAAATCTTCTTAGGAGGTCTATGTCAACACCTGCCCATGACTCTCTCCGCTATCTTCCATCTAGTCATTGTGGAAGAGTGACTCTAGAATCCCTGAAGTATAGTTGTTCTGTAGCTCAGACTAAAAAACTGACTCCTCCCCCAAATGGGCCCTGATTAAACACTCTCAAGTATGACAGGCACTGCAATGAATTTCTCCTCCAACCCTACCCTGCCATGCAGAAGGAATCACTTTCAGAGTAAAACTTCACATGATTAACTAACACCATAAGCTTTTCTTATGGCTAGTGCTGTCAGCTAAGTATGATATTTCACTCTGGAGCTGCTTACTTTCCTCTGGTTTACCTCTTGTCAGCAGAAGAAGGTCCTCCTCCCTAGGAGCCAGTGTTCCTTTCTTGACCACTTTATTCTATTTCTGTGTTGTGCCCTATTCCTTCAGCTACTTTGCAATTTCTGATTTTCCTGTCATCTCCCGCCCAGTTCCCAGAGATCTACATTTTGTTTTCTCTTCTTCAAATTATTGTTTTCTAGGTGTCTCAATTCCAGGTCTCAGAGAAGAGATTGTCTTTTGCTGCTGGTCTTTACTCTGTCATTTTTAATTCCTCTTTGTGGTTGTTGTTCTTGTTCTTGTTGTTGCTGTTTTGAGACAAGTTCTTACTGAACTGCTAGTTGGGCTCAAATTTACAATCCTTTTGCCTCAGCCTCCCAGAGCTCTGTGATCACAGGCATGTCTATTCAGATTTTTCTAATACGTACTTTCAGCCATCAGCAAGCAGGTTGTTAGTCTAAATGTTATTTTTTGTATTCAAAGTATAGTTTTTGACTTGTCATCCTTTATCTTGTTCTCCTAACCCATATTTACTCCACTACTTCACCATTTAAAATCTACATAAATCCCAAGTATCCTCCAGGAAAATTCCATCAAATGTTCTAATCCCTGCTAGCTTTGACTCACATATCATTATTATATTCTATTCCATACCTGTATAATGATATCATATAATGTTCTGTATTATTCAGCAATTAATTCATATATGTGATTTTTATCTGAATTTCATTAAAAGTCTTTTCTAGATGAGTTCATGATTCAAATTACTCTCAAACTCTGAGAAGCACATACATGTGAATGACTTTTTCAGACTTAATTGATCTACTCTTCAGATAATTTCAATCAGCTTACACCTTTCAGCTCTAGAATGCTAAAAACATGTGTAATGGTTGATACATTGAGTCAATTTGAGCAGTTGAGAAGTTTAGAAGTTTAAGCTACTCAGCAGGGATCTAGGGTCCTTACTTTGTAAACATCCTCATCCTGAGCAAGAGCAGGTTATGGTGATGGTGTGAGTGCTACACCCAACCCCTTTCTGGGGTCCCTACAACCAAGAGAGAGGAAAACCCAGCTATTCTCCAGGTGGCAGCAGGCCTTGGCCACATCCATGTGGCACTGGATTCAGGTGCATGCACAATGCACGTGTTAAGGGGTTAAGATGGCTCCCACCCCATTTTCAGAAGGCCTGGAAAGTCAGGCAGTGTGTCCCTGAGAGGGCAGTGTGCCAAGATGCAGTGGAGACCACAGAAGTTTGGAAAAGCCAGGAACATGGGTCCCCTAAGGAAAGCTGTGAGGAGGGAGCAAAGCAAGTCTAAGAGAGAAGCCACAGAAGCTGTAACCACTAGCAGTGCCACAGTCGTTGGGACCACAGAAGTACTTTGAGCTCACAATTTGCCACAGAATGCTTCAGATGCTGGACACAGAAATACAGGACTTAATGCTTGCCCTGCTGGATTTTGGACTTTCTTTAGTCCCAGTTCTTTGCATCCCCACTTGTAACTTTTGGAATGAAAATGTTTATCCTGTACCATTGAATGTCAGAAGTGTTTAACTTTATTTTCATTAGTATAGGATTTCACAGCTGAGAGCTTGCCTTAAATTTCAGAGGAGTGTTGGAACTTGGACTTTTCAACAAGGCTAAAACTGTTAGGACTTTGGTAACTCTTGCAGATAGACTAAATGCTTTTTGCATTTTTGGGGTCCAGACAAAATATTATGGTTCTAATTTGGCATAATGTTGACAGACATAATACTGGTTCTTCAGGATTGTTAAACCTGTGTTATAATCTTCAAGTTGTGAAATGTTAAAAATAAGCATGTCTTTGTATCTGGAAACTGATTTAAAGAAATGTGTCTCTTTGCCAAGTTAACAAGGGGTGGAATGTAATGGTTGATACACTGTGTCAACTTGAGAAGTTTAGAAGTTTCACTGAGTGACTCAGCAGGGAGCAAAGGTCCTAATTTTGTAAATATTCTGAGCCTATGCAAGAGTAGGAGACAGGCATGGTGTGGGTGTAAAGGACCCATCCTAAGATGGAGGGCCTGCATGCAATATAAGGGAGGAAAAGAGGCTTATTCTCCCCCTTTTTTGTTCTTGTTGCCTTTTGCTTTCTTTTGTCTCCTTGAACTGTTGCCCCAGTGCCATGCTACCTGCCTTGGAGACAGCTGATTATAGACTGAAACTTCTACAAACTGGGAACTGAATAAACTTTTCCTTCCTTAATTTTGGATGCCAAGTATAGTGTCTCAGCAATGACAGAAAAGTGACCAAGATAACATGATTAATAATGTGGATATATATATATAACTATATATATATAATACATGCAATATTTATATAGTCTTATGCATTTATATGAAGATTCAGTAGAAAAAAGCATGACACTTTTTCTGAAAACTTTCAAAATATCAACCAGAAAGAATTTATCCAAATACTGGCTAAATTGCTCAAGAATGAGATAGAATCCTCTTTCCCCTTAAATAATTCAGAAACAATTCTGTGAGTTGTAATCAAGGTATACACTTATGCAATCTTGTTTTACTTAGCCATTTATTTTTTAGTTGTTTTTCATAGCCACAAAGTAAGTATGTTCTTTCTAACATGGTAAAAGACCTAAAGTCATAAACAGTGTTTTAAAAGTTTATGCATTTTAAGATTGTATATTACATAAAAATAAATACAATAGCAAAAAGTGTTTAAAAATTTGTAACAGTATTTTTGTTACAATATGTCAAAGGAATACTTTTCTCAATATAGAAATATTTAGTAATAATAAGAAAATTAAACCAGTACACAAAAGGGTAAAGAGCATAATACTGGATTGTACCATGTGGTCTTACTATTTTTGCTCCATCTTCTTTCTGCCTTTTCATATCTCATTAAATTTGATCTTGGTCATATGACCAACTTTTTCAATCTAATGTAAGGAATGTGTTGTCATAACTGAATTTCTCATCAATGAAAAATATCTTTAGATATTATTGAATGCCTTCATAGAGGTATTTTGTCTATGAGAAGGCAAATTCTCAATACTGACAATACCTGTAGTTGCAAACCCTAAATGAGAAAACTTGCAACTGAGTCACCCTGTAAAGCAAGAATAAAACTATGCATTTGTATAGCATGAGACAATGTATTTTTTAGAGAACACAAAGATATAGGATTGTTGTTATCACAGAAAACTATGATTTGCATAGACCTAAACTGAATGTTCAAAGGAAATATATACAACTATCCAGTTAATACAGGGAATTATGCCAAATTTTCTGTTTATAAATACAAATTAATAAATACACATATTTGAAAATTAATCAAGGCTAGTGATATAGCTTAATTGTTGAAGTTTCCTAGAATCAATAAGTCCTTAGGCTTGATTCCCAGCATGAAAAAACAAATAAATAAATAAAATTAAATGAATAAAATATAATTGTTCATATTAACTAAAACACAATATTGACAAAGTGTTAGGAAAATTAACCATTCATTAATATTAACAATAGGAGTTTAAAGTTGTTTAATCTATTTTCACATGAAGTTTTTAAAAGCATATGCCTTTAAGAGCTGGTTAATATATTTTTAGGAACATACACACTCAAACATTAATCCAAATCTAAAGATATATATGAAGTGCTACTGATTACCTGAACCTCTCACTAGAAATAAAAGAAAGAAAAAGAAAGGAAAGAAGTAAATGTTTAAAATTAAGTTAAATATGTTTAAAAAGCAGTGGGAGTTGAGATGATAAATTTGTATCTCAAACCAGCTTGCTTACTATCCTGGACCCATGAGACTCTGACGCCACCTGTGGCAGAAAACTTAAATTGAAGACAAAGACATTGAAAGGTGAAAAATAGCAGAGAAAAGTTACTGAAATTTGAAATGTGTGGTTAGTATTGAGGCAATCACTCAGAATAATGGGACAACCTTGAATTACTTAGCTTGATGCCGAATACACTATAAATATGCAGATTTATTGATGAAGTCATATAGCATTAGAGAAAAGCAATAAAGCATATATTGTCTCCAAAATTCTATTTCTTCAAGCTTTAAATATAATGTACTACTTATGCAAAAAAAAAAAAATCACACTGTAACTCAGGTTTGTATTGATGGACTTCATTTTTTTTCTAGGTCATAAGCTTTGCCTGCATTATTTGTTTAAAGTCATATAAGACATTCTCTGAACTTTTTTGATTGTTCTTCTTTGGCTGATATCTTACAGGCAAATGGATTTCAGAGTTTTTAGGGGATCAGACACAATGGCTTAAGAAAAGAATTTCAAACAGGTGTTTGCCTATAGGTAAATGAAGTCCCCTGCCTTTTTCCCTTTCATTCCTAATGGGTAGAATTCCCCAGTCCTGCTGAGACAGTTGGGTTAGATTAGAAATTTTTCAATCCTGTATACCCATCATTGACAGACCAGTGAGTGATGAATAAAGGGAACCACAGGGAGTATTTCTAGGCTTCAGCTTCCATCATGTGAAAAAAATTAGTCACAAATTCTTAGATACAGGAATAATTTTTTAAAGTATGATTCATAAGGGCATAATCAATTAACTGAAACTAGAACAAAAATTCTTAAGTAATACATAAATTAGACGTCTTGGTGGACACTATTTCTCAAACATTTTAAAAGATTTTTTTCTGCTCTTGCTTTAACCATCCCAAGAAGAAGTAATGTCATGGGAAAAATAAATATCTGGATAAGATATTTATTTTTTTCTGCTCTTGCTTTAACCATCCCAAGAAGAAGTAATGTCATGGGAAAAATAAATATCTGGATAATAGCAATCTGGAAAAATTGTGGTGAACATTTCCAAAATACTATAAAAGTAGAAGTGATGATCAATTATAGGTAAATCTGTTTACTATCTAATTCATATTATAATTTTATGAAAGGAAACGTGGGCATTGTAAATATTTATCCTATCCCTTATTCTAAGAAGTAGTGATTATACTTACATGTAGCCCAGGAGCCAGACATATCTGTATATAGCTTCTCTCCAAAACGGAGTGAACAAAGCCAAAATTTGAATCAAACTTCTGCTAGGTTTCGAGATGTACTATTCAGATCTTTGCCTTTGGAGATTTCACAATGAACGCCCTGGGGAAATAATATCACAAGGTCTGTGCCAGTTGGATGGATAAGTAACCTTGTAAAATGCACAAGGAAACAATGTGATGTTTAGTTTGATCTGGCATGGAAGTTGTTTTATTTATTTAAGCAACTTTGATGTGTGCCATAGTGCCCTAAAACTTTACTACCTGAAAACAATACTTATTTATTAACTTGAAGTTTCTGTGGACGTGAACTCTGGGCACTGCTCCTTTTGCTTTTCTACTTTAGAATTTTTCAAAAAGCTGTAATCAATATATGCCAGGTCTGGGATACCTCACCATGGAAGACAGATCCTGTTCTAAGATATTAAAGTCTCTGCTGGTTGGATTAAATTCTTTAATGGCTACTGAGTAGAGGGCCTCAGTTTCTTGCTATCTATTAACTAAGACGTGCTCTCTGTATTCCCATATGTGTTTCTCCAACATAACAATTTAGTTTAACAAGACCAGCAAGAGAGTCTACTAGCAAGATAGAAGTCAACATTATTTATGACAATTATGCCCTTGACATCCCACCACCTTTGTTGGAGAGAAGTAAACAAATTCAAGTCTGATCCAGAGAGAATGAACTACAAAACAGTCTAAAACCTAGGAAGTGAGGACCATTGTAGTCTCATATTAAAAGTCTGTGTACTATAGAGAGTTCAAAATCAAAAGTGAATTTTCATCTTATCAATACATTTTTCTGTGTGCTTTTGACAAATTTGCTTAATAGAAGATCTAATGACAATGCTATTTCATTAAGGAAAATAATCGGGTATGAACAGTAACTTGGCTGGATTCATTTTCCTGAAGAGCACTTAAAAATGTATTACAGTCCCTCTACCCTCACCCACTGAAATGACTTCTATGAATAAAATGAAATTATCAATGGCAAATAATATTTTAGAGTTTGATATAACATCAAATACCCCTTCTCAATAGTCACATTAGAATTTTGTAGAAAAATATAGCCAATCAAGACAAGTTTGACTTCCAAATTCTATAAATTGTATTAAACTCATGTCACCTAATATGAACAAGCAAGTTGAACTTCAATACTCATGAAAGAAAAGGGAAATTTAAAAATATATTATAAATGAGCACAATTCTGCTTCCGAAATCTTAGTTTTCACCTCATTCTCTTGTCCTTCTTCACCTTGATTATTCACAAATCATGATATTAGCTAGAGTTATGACAGAAGGAAAAGTGGGTAGCTGAAGACTGTCTTTCCAAAACATTATCTTCTTGGCATTCTCAGTCTGTGAAAATAATGATTAGACAACCTGTTACCACTCACTTAGCCCTCTCCAGTGCTCCTTTTACATTGTTAACATCTCAAAAGTCTTTTGCAACCCGGGTTTGGAAAACAGAAAGAGGCAGTTGAGAGTTCTACTCCATTAGGAAAATGAAACTCAAATAATTCCAAAGGCTGAGAGCCAAACAGAATTAGTTCATAAAATCAAGGTCAGTAACATGACATCACCACACGTAAGGAGAAGGTAAGGACAGGAACTTTGATTTCCTAGGATACAGCTTTTCTAAGGAGACTTAAATAAGTAGATAAAGAGAGGAAGCTAAAGCACTGTGTCCACATGGGAGACATATATTATCTAAAGTAATTGTAGATGTACACAGATTAAAAACATTTATAACTGATTGAAAGAAAACAATAAAGCAGACAAACCATAAAATTGAATTCAAATGTTAAATATAACCAAATTTGTGTAAGAACTGTATCTTTATATAGGTGGATATTTTTATTGTGAAAACAAATCT
>RJWM01047252.1:0-11987 GCA_004363535.1 Dasyprocta punctata
AGTGCTGGGATTAAAGGCGTGCGCCTTCTCTTCCATTTCTAATAGATTATAAACTAGAGAGACTTCTATCTCATGTCGTTAGTAAAAGATGAAAGATTTATATAATCTGAAGAGAAACCATGTCTTGTAGCTTATATTCAACAAGAGTTCTTGAAAATTCTGATTCTCTATCAACATGACTTCTTTCAGGAGACTAAAACCTGAGCTCTCACTAAAGTTTAACTTTGGTTTTGGTTTTGGTTTTTTCTATAACAGTACTTTGGCTTTACTATGGATTATGAGAATTATAATGACTTTGATATAAAGTAATATTCAGCCATAATATTGGAGTAGATATTTTTTGCAAACTTTAAGAGCCTAACCCAGATGCACTTCAAAATATATTTGGTTTCACCTAGTTTATTTTCCCATGGTGAGTTTTCTGCTCTTCCTATATACCTACAAAAGTATTAAATTTGTTTGCCTTTGGCTTGGCAACAAAAGCACACTGGTTGCAACACAAGAGGTTTTAATTTATGAAAATCAAAAAATAATACCAAGAAAATAATATAATTATTATGTATATATTTATGCAAATATACATACAGTATGGCTAATGCTATACAAGATCTAAATAGTTTTCTTAGCATTTGGCATTTTTGAGTCCAAGTTTTCGAGGCCATTGATTTTACTGCTAATCAGAATCTCATTGTGGTTGACGGTGTGTCTTTCAATTCATCAATTACATTGGTTTCTTCTAGGCAATCAGACTTGAATAAGTATTGTACATTTATGCCCATCACTCATGGCCTAACTACTTAGATTTGGAAGAGCACACTTAAAAATAAACTCTAGGTTGAGCTGATTTCAGTATTGTTATGTGATGACTTTTCAGAAAGTATAGAAGATCACTTGCATTTGGGGAATTTAAGGTTTCATAAGACCAACTCACTAGCTACTCTGGAATTTACAGATGTAAGTATTTCACCATTAGGACTTCATTTGGTCAAGAGTATGTACCTTCTCTGAAATCAAACACTGTTAAAATGACTAACGAAAGTATAGCAATTCGTTTCTCAGCATATTTATCAAAAGTAGTTAGAAAAAAGCGAGGGACATTGGATCAATAAACGACTTCAACTACTCTGTGATTAGGCAGGATGACATGCTTTGGTTCACCAAGAGCATTAGGGAACCATCTTGAGAATGAACTGGTTACAAAAAAGGGAAGCAGCGAGATAAAAGACTTGATTCTCCTACTGACTCTATGTAAAATCTCACACAAGGAACCTCAGCCAGTTTATTTGTCATATTTACTACCAAGCAATTTCCTATCTTATTGTAAATTAAAGCCCAGTTTACCTTCTAGAAAGAACCAAAGTTTCCAACATCTAGGAATCTATTTCATAAGGGACAAATTCCTATTTCATAAGGAACAAATTCAAAGACACATTCCTACTTTGACTCCCCACTCCTCACCCTTTTTCAAAATGTTGAGTCTGCAAAAATGGAAAAAAACATAACCCATGAACATTGTTCCATTTCAAATTTAAAACAGTAAGATCTATGCAGACCAGAATAACATAGAGAAAACTACAAATAATCTTATGTGAACTTTGTGAAACTCTGCCCTCAATGAGCATTCTACTCCCTGGAGACTGTGGAGAAAGATGCAGTGCCACCAGAAATCAATATCCGTAAGAATTCAGGTGGTTAGTGGAACCTGGGCTCAGTTACCCAAAGATCCCCCTTTTGTTTTTTCTGTTTTCTCCAATCTTTCTTATATAAAATAAGAATCTAATGGATTGTTTTTTGGAGGTAGAGGTCATCTTCCTACAGTCCCTTCTCTGTAAAATTAGATAATTCTGTTATTGCACATTTGACTTAATAGAGCTGCTTTTAATGTAGTAATCCTTTCAAATGGAAATTGAGTTAAAGCAGCCTGTCTGAAATGGAGACTGAAAAATAATGCTTAATAAATGTATAATAGACTTCAGGAGCCAATGGTCCTGCAGTGTGCCACTTGTCTTCATTTGGAAAATTTGGTTACTATTCACGTACATCTGGGGCGCCCAACCATGACTATGACTAAAATTAGACTCCCAAGATTTGCCTTCATATTCATATGATTGAGTTCACAGTCTGGGTTCTAGTTTCTAATTACTACAGTACCCCATGGTCTATCTCTAGAGTAAACCCATTTTTAAGACTATTAGAAAGGTTGCCCATAGTGGAATGGATTTAGGACAAATTACACTGAGAAGCAAAATACAAAAATGTCTGCATGATTATTTTATTTTTTATTTATAATAAATCTTTTTGTATTAAAACTAATGCCACTCTAATAAGTGACAATATGCTGGATTCAGCTCCGAAAAGAAAAACATGTTCTGTTTTCAACTAGCATAAATTTATTCACACAAATGGTTTCATAAACATGTATAAAATTATATTTGTAGGCTCATTCATTTCTTCACATGCATTTCAGAAAACATCTTTTCTTAATCAAATGAGAAAAGAAATACACATTTCTTCACTTCTCTGAATACATGTCTTTTTAGTTTAAATGTGTGGAAAGATTTCTCCATCCTTAAACACTCAGATATGAAGAATTTGGAAAAGAAAGGAAAGTTACTTGCAAAGAAGGATCACAAGAGATTTAGACTTTAGAGCTTAACAATTAAAAGTAATGCAGGCACTTAAATGTAGAAGGCTTATATTATTGGACTTTGACAGTCTATTCCTAGCGGAAAATGCAGTTTTCTCACATGAATATCATACGCACTAATGTCCTCATAAATATTAGGTACTTGTATTGCAAAATTCAGTTACACAGCTGTTTGTGTTGGGGAATGAGAGACATCAAGAAAATGCTAGTTTTTTGTTTTTTTGGTTTTTTTGATTTGTGTCTTATTCACTTTCTTCATCACTGAGACAAAATCCTAACAACTCACAATTTTAAAGAGGAGAGATTCTGAGTCACAGTTTCAGAAATTTCAGTTAACACTCAGCAAACTCAATCTCAGAAAAATGTCACGGTGTAAGAGTCAGTTGAGGAAGAAAATATCTGTTTTCTCCAATCTTTCTTATAGTTGGGCCCCCCAGATGTACGTGAATAGTAACCAAATTTTCCAAATGAAGACAAGTGCACACTGCTCAGGTCCTGGAAGTCAGGAAGCAGAGAGAAAAAGGAGAAAGCAGGGAGAGATGCTTCAGTTCACATCCAGCGACCTGCCTCTTCCAGCCACCCCCACCTCTTAGGTTGCTGCCCTGATCCATCCACTAGCCACCAAGCAGAGAGAAAAAACAAGAATCACAATCAGATGGTGTGAAAACAGCAATTGAGGAAATGCAGTAACCCTTGGCAAAATTAATTCAGCATTACCAGATATACATGGTAAAAATAAAATACATAAATATAATTGTGGAGAATCACCTGCATGACTCTCCTTGAAAGAAGAGCAGTCATCTTCATTTTGGATAAACTTGGCCCTATCTCCATGTATTGGTAGGTATGGAACTGGCTAGGCCATCTCTTTGTCCCTTCAATTGGCTTTAGCAATGTAAATAGAGCTGGCTGAAGAGCTGATGTGTAATCTCTGAAGCAAGGTGACAGTCACTGTTTCCCTGCCCAGTAATTCCTGAAAAACATGGTTGTGTTATGGGTAGAATGAAGAGCCGTGCTCCAGGTCGTCAACTTAGACCCAACCTTGAGATTAGAAGCTATGACTTCCCAGGGCAGAAAAGGTTGTATATCAGAGTGGAAGCACTGACTCCAAAGTATTAGATACCACCTCAGTTGTGTTATGTAGATTACTCTCTCTGCATTTCTTTCCCTCTGCATAACCCAGAGGTGATCTCAGGCCTCCTACCTTGCCCAGCTCTCACTTATTTCCTGCCACTCTCACTGTCATTCACCCCTGAGCCACTCCCCTCATGGAAAATTAATAAAACCTGAAAAAATTAAATTAAATTAAAAAAAGAATTAATAGCTGGGCGTGGTGATGCACGCCTTTAATCCCAGCACTCGGGAGGCTGAGGTAGGAGGAGCGTTGTGAGTTCGAGGCCGGCTTGGGCTACAACATGAGTGCAAGGCCTGCCTGAGCTACATAGTGCAACCCTGCCTCAAAAAAAAAAAAAAAAAAAAAAAAAAGAATTAATAAAACCTGGGTTGGGTCCTGGGTCATGGCCTTTGTTCCAGTGAAACTTCATCCTGACTGGACTGAGGTCCCTTGGCTCCCCATAATTATATATATGTCTTAGTGTCTTTATTCCTGCCTTAGGTTGTACTGGACATGGTATCTTGGAATTAACTTATTGGAATTCCCATAACATTTCCATGAGATTACAAGTGAAACTTCCCAGACCAAGGCAAGTACCGGGAAGCACTCTCTATATATAATCGTTTGTGAAATTCCAGAAATGTGAGGAAGGAGGGAGACTTCCCACAAAATATAAACTGTAGGCTCAAGCTCTTTTATTTAAACAGAAACCTCACCAGAGGGTTTAAAATATTTACATATTCTATTGTATGCTGTCCAAAGCAACAAGTCAACAGGATAAATGAACACCTGAGTGACATATTAAAGAAAACTGTAGTCTACACACTTTGTTTCCTTGCTAATTATCTCCTAAGCCAAAAGAATCTTTGTACATTATAACAAACCTCAGAAAAGACTGAAGTTTTTTCAATTTTCATAGATTAATTTATTTCAAATGACAAATATTAAGAATAAAAGTATTTTTGTATTTCTTATTGACATAAAATTTTAGCTAAATATAAACTCTGCACTGAAGTTTCGCAGTGGCAAAATACCAACAAAGAATACCAAAGTATTTTTAAACTATATAAAAATTTCAAATGGAAAATAACCTTATTTCGGTTCTATTATGCAATAATATATAAAAAGTATCATTTTATTGTAGTAGAAAATGACCCCACCCTGTAGCCAGTATACTTCAGTATCTGTTAGTTGCCCAGGTAGCAGTTACTGTTAGGGTTCCTGTCACTTTTGTTTCCGAGAAACAGCTGGTCTCTGTGATGCATAGCTGGTCACTATGATGCATATTTTAAGAACCAATCAAAGATAGCCAAGTACTCTGTCTTTTGCTTACAAACCCAATAAAAACCTCCCTTCCTGAATATCGGGGCTTGACATTTTTTTGATTCCTTATCAGTGCCCATTGACGTAAAAGAAATCTGCCTCCAAATCCCGTTTTCGGTGTTTCTGTTTGCCCTTGCATCGTGAGATAGCTTGAGGAATCAAAACCACATTTATATCTATAGCTTAAACTCTAAATTTGAAAACAATTCATTGTATTTTGACATAATAATATTCTCTATTAAACCAAAGAAAATTCAAAACACATTTTTTAAATAAGATTAACATTTTAGGCAGGTTTTCCTTAAGAAACAAAATAAAACAAAAAAGCAAAACAACCAAAAAACAAATCTTTTTTCTGCAGTTCACAACACTGGTTATTTTGCTTTATTTATAAAACCTTTTTATTTAATAAATTGGGCACTATTGAATTTTAACCAGTAATCTGGTTTAAGTTATGCAAATAAACAAAACTATGAGAATAGTATACCAATCTTTTTTTTTAAATAAATCTCATAACAATAGCACTTTTTACCCTGAACTGATGGGAAAGACATGTCAAATTTGGTTGTAGAAATTCAGCATTTTACAGTATTGGTTGTATTCCACTCCTTCATTTTCTTTCAGCAGACAAACAACAAACGCTTCTTTTAAAAACTATGATAAATAAAAATATTTATTATTATGAAATTACCTATAGAACTATGTCACATTGCAAGTCTCCATCACATATAGTCCTAATGTCCATGTTTCCATCCATGCTTCAGTGGTTTCCTTAAACTAGAGCTTCCCATACCACCTGATTCAATCTTCTACAGAGTGAAATGGTGATCAGCTAACTCCACTGGAGTAGTCATTATCCAGGTGGAATTTCTGCCTTCACCACTGTACATGAAAGGCCATGTTTTTGCATTGTCTCTGTTGTCATAGTTGTCTCTGTGTGCTGGGTTGAATTCATACACATTTAAAAAGATGATGAACGTATTCTCTTATGAAACTGTATTATACTTAGCTGTTTTCAGTTTTAAAATACTTGTTCATAAACATATATAACATAAGCAATCCTACTCTTGAGTAACAAGAGAAAAATAATATATGCTGGTCAGCAACACTAGTTTAAGAAGCAGTACAATATATTAAAATGCCTTATTTGGAGATTTAAATTTCCCTTGTTTTCTAGCAGTTAGGTTATTTGATGTTGGGAGTCTATACAAAGAAAAGAACTTCTCAAAACCTGTGTCCCATGTAGTTGGAATAGTTATAACTTCCACTCAGTCTCTGATGGTGCTATTTGCTGCAAAATCTCAAACAACTCTGAATATATACAACATGGATTTCTACATTATTCTGAAAGCAACTGATATTAGAAGCATCCATTGTGCTCTTGACATCAATTACTGAGTCTGTAAATGATTTGAACTGAAAGAAATTCAGGTCTCCTCCTTCTGGTAGATACTTAATTTGTAATAAAATAGCTGTAAACCTGGAGATTAAATCTGTGAGGTTTTCATTTGTGACCCAAGTCTGTCCTGCTGAGGAGTCGGTGTGCCAAATGCTCTCTCCTGCACCTCCTCCTCACACTGCCATCTCAGGACTGTCTGCTGATCTTCAGCCTGCAACCCTGGATCTGGAGCAAGCTCGCAGTACTGCAGAAATTTATACAAAGCTTTCTTTTAGGTCTTTGTTCAGCTATTCAAGCTCTAGAACAGTTATTGTACATATCTGCTGAAATTCAATGCCAAAGGGCATGGAATATTATTGCAATTTTTCTGCTTGTGTGTTAATTTCCCTTCATTTCTTGATATGCTCCTTTTTAATTGTGAGACTTTTTGATAATTTAGTCACTTGAATAAGAAATTATACAGGAAAACCACCCAATGTTTCAGTGCCAGAGCCAGAAATTTTGCTTTTCTAAGGTGATTGTTCTAATAAAGTATCACTGTCTGTAATTAGTGCCTGGAGGAAAGCATTACATAACCATGTTGTGGTCATAAAAAATCAAGAAGCCCACTGTTTCTGTCCAAAGATAGCAACTGCAATGGTTTCATGAGGTTTATTTCTAAGAACTTCATAGACAGGGATGGTATGAGTACCAAGCCCTGTTCTATCAAAAGTCATACTATAAGTAGCATTAGGTGCATCCACAGCACCTGTGAAGAGACCATCTTGAACACCATACAATCGTGCTGCCACTTTGGTTCTAATAATCAAGGGCAAGGGAGTTTCATCTGGGAGATCTCTGAATTGTGAAATATCTGCAACTTCCTTTTGTTGTAAGAGTCTTGTTTTATCCCATTTCTGTTTTAATGCTGATCTTTCTTCCTCAAAAAATGAAAGAAAACAAAAAAGACTTCGATACAACCATTTCTGGAGCACATGTCTGGTCCCAAGGATGAAGTTCGATTTCAATATCTGTTCAAAACAACATGGCATTTTCTGTCAGACTCAGTGCCCATACCAATAGCAAGACTGAATTTTTGAAAGAGGGAAAAGAGCTTTTTTATCCCTTATTATTGTCCACTAAAAAAACATTTTGCAAAAACAAAATTGTCCTATAATTGCTTTTTTTTAAAAAAAAAAAAAAAGGCCAGATACCTTATTAGACAAATATCCTAATATGCACAAGGACGCCCTCCACTTTAAAATTTTTCTAAGCATCACTCCAGGATAGTGTATTTCATCTCCATTTCTTCTTTGGTCATAATATTCACAACATATAAATTCACTGAAAAAAAGGAAGGCAGAACAAGGCATATTAGTTAGTATCATGTCTTCCTGCTTAACCACACTTTTCAGTGGTTCAACCCAACCCAGTGGACATCCTTATGGGGTTCATTATAGTCCAAGGGGAACTTATTGGGGAAATTTCCACTATGTAATTCTGATACCTACTTTCCTTCCATGTTAGATTATGCCATCCCCACCACCTTCAGAATTCTATGACAGGTCTCCATAAGCTAGAACAGATGAAAGAAGAAAAAAGTCACCTACAGAAAGACTTTATGAGCCGCTTTACAAAGCAGCTCAAATTTTTCCTTTGATAGTCTATCCACTTAGGACACAATCACATGACTGGACCTAATAGGATAAAACGAAAGATAGGAGCTGTGATCTAGTTGTTTGTCTAATATATACATATATATATATATATACACACACACACACGCACATACACATATATGTATATCAATGGTTTTGGCAAACATTTAACTAGTTTCTGGCAAAAAGTATCATAAGCTCCAATACAGCTTCTTAAGCATACATAATTGGTAGGTTTGTATAAAATAATTCTACTTCCCAGGATTAAAGACATAGCTGGAGTCAATGCTAAAAACTAAAAATGGTCCACCAACAACTATACCATGTGACTATGGCTGATTCAAATATTCTACCTCTGTTCACTTCTTCTAATATTAACTGCACTCAGAATATAAAAGATATATTTCATAGAAGCGCATCTGGCTCTTCTTAATGTCTAAATTATCAAACTTTCAGGCATCCATATCATACCCTTGGGTGTTTACTTTGAAACAAGTTCAAGTAAAGTTCACTTTGACAGAAAGCAGTAATGACTTCATACTTTAATTAGTGTGGTCTAATCAAGAAAGCATTAAATGAATAATTGGTCTGCTTGCTACCCCTTTTAGAACCTGTTTTGCCATTGTCTTGGCTGTATTCTGAAGACTTAGTGTTCATCTTTTCCAGTTGCCACATGATGATAATGCAAGGATATTACAAACCATTTACAATTCTCTAGGCTCTGAGATGTGACAAACTCCAGTGCTGCTGAAGCCTTACAGTGACTCAAAATAGCAGAGTGGGAGAATAAAAGGTTACCCGAGGAGCTGGTGTTTCAAAGTCCTAAACTCATACCTATGACTGAAGCACTGTTTCAACCCCTGAACAATCTAATTCATCAGAAATGTGGTTAATTGTAATTGTCTCACTCAGTGAACCACGAATCAGTTCTTACTCCAAAATGGACTGTGTGCATGCACTAAAGCCTTGGGCTGTACACTGGACCAGAACAACACAAGAAACCATGGGCATCACAATGTATATTCACATCTTGTATAAAAAAATGAAAGAATGAAATTGAGTTCAGGTAAAATTTAATATATAGAATGTAAAGGTTGATATCAGGCTAATTTAGTCCTCCACAAAATAAAGAAGGGAGTTATTCTGAGATAAAAGTGAGAGTACCACAGCTTTGAGCAGATTAGTAGATTTTACTTGATTAGCTTTAATTAAAGTAAGTCTTATAAAAAATTTAAGAGTCTTCCAAAAACATAGTTGAACATAAATTCGTGTCTAGTCTACTAGTGATCAACCAGGAAACTACAGAGCTTTTTTCCCCTCATTAGCTACAATCCGGAAGAAAGGAATAATAATGATCTAATCAACAGGCAGTAGTGTGTTACCTAGCATGCATTTGGGGAGCAAAAGGTTCCTTGTTATCTCTTTAATTACAAAGACAACATTTATAAATCTTTAAACAAATAATTGCTTTTCCGAACATCCAAAGTTCCCATTCCCACATGAATTTTATGCAGCAAATAATTAGTGAGTTCTATATATATAAAACCTCTAAAATATGACTTGATGTGATGGTTAATTTTATGTGTCATTTTGCCTGGCTTTAGTCATGCTTATAGCACTGGTGAAACATGATTTCTAGGTATGTCTGGGAGATGTTTCTGGGCGATTAGCACTTGAGTTAGTGTATTCATCAATGTGAGCAGACATCATTCAATCAACTAAAGATAGACCTACCCCCATCAATGTGAGCAGACATCATCCAATCAACTAAGGATAGAGAAAAAAAGAAGTGAACTCTCCCTCCCTCCCCTCCCCTCCTCTACCCACCCACCCCACGTGTGTGTGTGTGTGTGTGTGTGTGTGTGTCCTCTTGAGCTAAGATAGCCACCTCTACTATCCTTGGATATGAGACCTCCTGGCTGTCAGGGTTTCAAACTCAGCATCATACAACCAGGTTCCCTGATCCTTGAGTTTGCACCTGGCAGAAAATAAGACTTCTTGACTACCATAATCTCCTAAGTCAGTTGCCATAAAAAACCTCCTTATGCTGCACCTCAACCTGTTTTGTGTTGTTCCAACAGAATTCCTGAGACTAAGAAATTTATGAAGAGTCTCACTTAAATTCTGGAGCTTGAAGTCCAAGCTGAGATGTCCACATGTGGCAAAGCCCTTTTGCTATGTCATCCCTGGGTAGAAGGCAGAAAGGCAAGAAAGCATGAGCACACACACATGCACACGAGAGGGCAGGGCTTTGTTTATAACAAACCCACTCCTGTGATTCTGTTTCTCTAGGGAGCCCTGAGATATAAAATATACTTGAATGTAAAATTTTCGAAATGAGTTTCAGTGGATTTTGGATTCACTAATAAAATTATACAATTCCAATTACTTTGTATGAATAACAAATTAACCTCGAAGATTATATAAATTTACTAATAAAATCATAAAATAAACAAATTCTTTATTGAATTTGTACCTGAAATTTTTTAAAATGTACCCTGTGTCAGTGCATTAGCGAGGACTTTACATTACATACCTTAGTGAGAATCTACCTCAGCCACGACAGCCCATAAAAATAACTGCCACAAAGGAGTTACACAAAAGTTAAAGGAAGAATACCTGCCACATTCATCATATTCTTTACCTTTTGAATATAAATGAATGAGTTTGTTTTTATTTTTTGGAGACTACAAGTAACTACAATTGAAATTTATTTTAAGATTGCTTCCTCCTTTATTTATTTTACTATTTCAACTTTTACTTAAAATTTGCACAATTAATGAAATAAGTATTCATAACATTAATGAAGACACATATATATAATAGCTATAATAAGGCCATGCACAATGGATATATTTTGAATGATAACTGAGAATAAAAATCCTAAACATACAACATACAGACTACAAAGAAAGGTGCTCTACACAATAAGCAAGTTTATAATATAACTAAATATCACTGGACTCTGCCTCACTCTTAATCCCTAAAAATCTTGCTTAAATTGTTTCAATCTTGCATGTGTACCAAGTTTACTTCATAGATATAACAAAACAATGTAAAAATGGAATTCCTGCAATCATCCCACCCAATTGATTGATCTTTTTAGGGAAACCCTAGTTCCATGAAAGTCAAGTACAGTGTTGGGTTAAATCACTTATATGACATACAGATATTTGGTTATGAATGAACCTGCATCCACGGTGCGAAAACTATACTGCTGCATTTGGGATGACAATAACATTGATAAACACAAAAATTAAAATCAAGATATTTCACATACTAAAAGTAATATGATTTTCTGTCTAAAGAGGATGTGGCTGCAATGACTGGGACCCTAGTTTTAGAACCAAAAAGCCTGATTTTTGTGCTGATTCTTATCACATAACTGTGGATGAATCATTCACTTATTCTGCCTCCATTTCTTCACGGGCAAGTTGAGAATATCTATTTCGTCCATTGAAAGGAATTATTGAGTGGATCAAATAATATTCGTATTCTCCATATGTTATCATAATTTATTGCTAGAAGATATTATTTTATGAAATGACATATGTATAGATTTCAGACATGAGACTGTGAAAAATAAAGAATAGAAAGATATATAATACAAATATGAAAATTATAATGCACAATCAAAAAGCATAATTAAGATAGGCACATGGTTTATGATGGGCTGTTCCAGTCGAGTGCACATATGTGAAATATATATTCTGCATTAGTAGCTCAATTAGCTTTTTAAAATTTCAACCCTATGTGAAGTTGACATTTTCAACTAATCAGGTCATTTATTGTATAATCACTCATGCAGAAAATCGATGAAAATTCAAAACAGATGTACTCATTAGCTATTCTTTTTAAAATCAATTG
>RJWM01047253.1:0-11984 GCA_004363535.1 Dasyprocta punctata
CCCACCCACCAATTAGATCCTTCAAACCATTTCCAGTTTGGAAAGCTTAAGAAATTCCTGGCTCCCACCAGTTTAGAAACAGCAGAAAATAGAGGGAAAGAAAGACTTAAGAATTTACAAGTCCAGATGTGTAGACTAGAATCAAGAAATGTGGAATAATGATGATCTTTTTATACAGACCTTTTCATCTTCAAAGGAAACAAATAGATCTAATTAATTCCACTGCAGTGTTATGAAGAAACTAAATAAATACTGTTTTTGATTCATGATTAGAGAAACTGAGACAGAGGCAAAGCCACCAGCCCACTGATACCAAAAAGGAGCTTTGGAAGATGGTCTGTGGTTTTTGCTGGGTGTGATTGGTCTAGCTTTGCTTCTAGATTTCTCTCTTATTATCTGGACATAGCCATTAGCTTAACATTCTCTGGAATTTACAGTTTTACAGTAGGAGCAGGCTCTGAGGTATGGATATCTGCTCACTATATAGAAGACAGGATTTTGCAGGGAATAAGGTGATATTCTTGGGAACGAGACAAGCCTAGGTTAAAATCCCACCTCTACTACCTGCTCTGTGGCTTTGGCTAAGATTCAGTTTCCTCATTAATTATACAGTGAGCTATTGCAGCTTCCCTTTCCTCCCAGCCATGAAAACTGAAGAACTCCGTATTTCGGCTACTCCCCAAAGTTTTCCAAGACTCATCTTTTCATTTCTTGTTTTTCGCTCGCTCTTCTTGGAAGAGAGCAGAGGTTGGGAACTGGCTCAGAAGCTGGTTGATGCACTAGAATCAGGGAGCTAAATATTCATAGGTCCTTGTCCTATCCCTGAAGATTCTGATCCAGTAAGGGTTCTAGATTTGTTTGTTTGTTTGTTTAATATCCAGATCATCTTGATACAGCCCAGAAGATTATATCAGCAATCAAGTCTCTCTTGGCACCCTCAGCTTCTAAGGAATAGCTACAAGTGTTTCCAGTACTGTACTGCTCGCTACTCAGAGCCACAGGTCAGCCTTCCCTAATCATTATGCCTCATTTACAATTCCTGTTGCATTTTAGAATGTTGGAGAATGGAGGAAAGCAGAGTGGCATCAACAACAATCTCAAGGGGAAAGAAGGGGAGGGAACAGAAGCATTGCTTTAGCAAGGGGAAGGAAAACTTCTCTGTCAGCTGAAGTACTTGCACAGTCTAGAAAATCAACTCTGATTTCTTTATCTGTTCATATGATTGCATTTTGTTTTCATTTAGCAAGTAAGTCTTGAGGATGTGCTATATATACAGGGCACCATGATAAGCCCCAGGAAAATAAGGGATGAGACAGAGTCACCCACAAGGAGCTCACAACCTAAAGGAGGAGACCCAGGAAACACAAACTAAAACATGGTCTTATAAGCATGCTAGGAAAAATACATGTGCTTTGGGAACAGAGATGAGGGAATAACTGGGGAAGGGAACAGAGAAATCAGAGTTTATAAAATACTACTTTTAGAGGGACCCTAAAGATAAATTCACTAGAGATGGAAGGCATATAAATAGAACAATGGGCAAAGACCTCAAAGTGTGAAAACGACAAAGGATCACTGGCACCTATCTTAAACCTTAACCCACCAAGACAGCACCCAGGTCTGAAGCTTAAGCAAAAGAAGTAGAATTGGGAAAACATAATCATGTTCAGCTAGGGTTTTTTTTTTTCAATTTTCATGTTTTCAAACAGATTTATGGCATTTCGTTGAAGTTTCATAGAAGTAACTCTACTATATCCATTTAGTAATAAATGTTGCATGGTTACATAATTGAATCACTAATGATCTCCTAAAACTCGCTGGTTTTGGAAAGTACTTTGCTGCTACTTCAGATGGTTGTTCCACACTTTCTCCTTAAAGGTGAGTAATATCATTAGCATTTTATACCCAAGGAAATAAGCATGAAGCCTTTCGGAAACCTTTTAAATTGTCAAACAAGTATTGTGATAGTAAATTTTGGTTGTCATCTTGACTGAACTGAAGGATGCCTAGAAAACTGGTAAAGCACACTCCTAGGTGTGTGTACTGGTGTTTCCAGTGGAAGCTGGTGTGTGGGTTGGTGAACTGAGTGGAAAGACCTGTTCTGAACGTGAGCAACACCATCCAATGGCATGGGGAACACTGATGTGATTAAAAAAGCAGAGGAAGGGAGACACTTATGCTCCCTAGCTCAGACCTTTTTGAGTCGGTGCACATTTTGCTGCTTCCACCACCCGTGAACATCAGACTCCAGATTCTTTAGCCTTTGACTAGAAACTTGCTCCAGCAGCTCTCCAAGGGGCCTCTGGGCCTCCAGCCCATCCAGAGCTGTGTCCTTGGTTTCTCTTGTTCTCAGGCTTCTAGCTTCCAGACAGAGAACTTGCCAGTTTTCTCTTCTCTCCAGCCTACAGATAGCTGATGTGGGACTATTCAGTCCCTGACAATGTAAACCAGCCTAATAAATCTCCTCATATTCCATATATATATATATATATATATATATATATATATATATATTCTACTGGTCTGTTCCTCTGGAGACCCCTGACAAACACTAGCATATGAAAATTAAACTAGAAATTATTTGACAACATATTCTATTTAAGTATACAGACACCTGTCTGTGTAAGCAGTAAATTGAGAGTTAGAAAGTTGGATTTTCACTTTATTACTTGTCCAATGTCACTGAAGAAAATATTTTAAGCTTCTTAAACCTCATTTCTCTCCTTCATAAGATGGGGTTGATAGAACCAGCCCTTGATTCTCTTTCCACCCACCTCAGAAAGACAAATGAGATCACATCTATGTGTACTTTTGCATGCAAAAGCAAAGCAAAAATAAATGCAAGGCATTAGTTCTTTTTTTTTAATCACTAGCAGTGGAATAACATAACTAGGTTATAGTATCAAAAGAATAACATGATCAATTTTATTTAAATACAGGAGGATGGGGCTTCAAATGTAAAATACCAAGAGGTAAGAATTTTTTTTATTTCATATAAAAAGTTGGCTTTACCTATTAAAATGGAGAAATAAAAATAAATAAAACACAAGACCAGCAAGACCAACAATTCCGCTTCTGGGTACATACCTAAAAGAATTGAAAACAGAGACTTGAATAGACATCTGTATGCTAGTGTTTCTAGCACCATTATTGATGGTAGCCAAAGGTGGAAACCATTTGTGGCCATCACACATGAGTGGATTTAAAAATATATATATACATATATATTTTAAAGATAGTAAAATACAACAGAACATAACAGAATAAAGTCAATCAAAACAAAACAGTAGGACTGGTATAGAACTTCGAAGATCGATAATGTGAGTACAATGGCTACTATAATATATCTTGTTATCTTCAGATTAGCTGACCATTCCAACAGGTGTAGTAGAATTGAACCAAAAACAAAACAGAATAAAATTAATAAAAAACAGAATATAAAATAAAGGAAAAAAAAGAAAAATAATAACGATCAGAGTAAAGCAAAACAGTGAGAATCATATTGGTCCTCAAAGACAAGACAGAAGAGAGTCCACCGTATTTGCAACATTGCCTGCTGTCATCTTGCAAAGAGACACTCAGGGTGCCGATCAGAGGCCTGCAAAATCTACGAAACAATACTAGCGTTTAGTTGCTTTATGTACCTTAGTTGCCATCAATTTAGCCAGACCTCAGAGCCAGCAGGTTGCTTACCAGCCGGAGAGGGGAGGTATGATATGGATGATGTCCTTGATTCCAAGCCCGCGCTCCAGTGCCGCGCAGGCCCAGCGGGTTGGGGCCCAGTTGGCCCATTCTGGTTCTCCTCCAGAGCCCATGCAGCCCCCAGGCCTCCAGAAGGCAGATCAGTTCTCTCTTGATGTCAGATGAGTGGATTTTAAAAAGTGTAACGTGCATACAACAGCATATTACTTAGCCTTAAAAAAGATGAACGCCTAAAATACACGAAGCCTCAGGTTCAATTCACCCAGAGTGAGAGAGACAGAGAAAGAGAGACATAGAGAGACAGAAAGGGAGGAAGAGGGAGAGAGAGAGGAGAGGAGAAAAAAAAAAGAAGAAAGAAGGAGAAGGAGAAAGAAGGATGAGGAGGAGAAGGAGAGAGGAAGAAAGGCAGGCAGGTAGAAAAAAAATTCTTCCACAAGCTACACTATGGAACAATGCTGATCACATCATGCTAAGTAAAATGAATCTGTCAGAAAAGGACAAATATTATAAGACTCTACTTATTCAGGTTACCAACAGTAATGCAAGTCATAGAGACAGAAAGTAGACTGGTGGCTGCCAGATGCTGGGGAGGCGGGAGTGGTACTGTAGTGTGTAATTGAGAGTTTCAGCTGGGGTGATGCTTGCATAGCAACATGATCTCTATTCCATGAGCCATAGGAGTTGCAGCATATTTAGTGTCCCACCTCCAGTAGCAGATTTTAATCTCTCCAGAGTGGGGAGAAAGGAAGACATTTGGCACAGCCAAATTATATGCATATGATGCACTCTATTCATGAGTAACTGCAATGAGAAACTGCTAATAGTCTTTCAGCACAAGATCACTTTTTAAAAATCTTTGCAAACAGACCCTGAGTCCATTTCATTTTGTTTCATGCACTGGACCCACATTCAGGATTTAACGCAGTGTTTCTAGCACTGGGTCTGCATGGGTAAGAACCCAAACCAGTCTTCTTAGAGATCTTAGAAATAAGAGGCCCAGCCAGGACACCCAGGCAAACCTCTAGAAGTTGGCCCTGCCACAGTCTGAGCCAGAAGGTGAATTATTTATTTTTCTCTTTTTGAACAACTGAGGTGCAATAGAGATAAGAAGTCAGGTCTTCCATCACCTACATCAATACTAAATGTTAATCTTCCTTTTCATCACCCTGTGAGAACTTGGTCATGGGTCTTATGGGTAGATGTAATATATTAGACATTTACAAGTTAATACTGCCAACCAAAAAATAAACAGACAACAAAATAGATTTTTATTGAAATGTCAGCAGTTCTTAATGTTTTTTTCTGTTTTGTTTGTGATGTGTGTCGTGTTCATATGGTGCTCATAAGTAAAACATCACCTTAAACTTTCATCTCTTACAGCCTAGTATCTGCTGTGAAGTATTAGGTATAGCTGGATAGTACTACACTGCATACTACTAGAACATGTTACCAAAGAATTGAAGGATTAAGAGTTAAATGTCTGCTTAGGTTCTGAGTCAGACTTCTAAACTCAGATACACTTGAGTGAGAAATATTTCAAAAGACTGTTTACACAGTTGGTGCACAGTTTCAGTGAGTAGAATTCAAAAATTTGTTTTATGCACTGTAGTCAACTGAAGAAATAGCACCCTTTTATAGTCTGGTTTCACCTTGCTGTATCTGGAAATGCACTACAGTAATCAAGGCACCATAGTAAAAGCAAAGAATGGACACAGCAACTGATGGAACATAATGGAGAACCCAGAAATGGGCCCATACAAATACAGTTCATTGATGTTTGACAAAGGAACAAAAGCAAGTCAATGAAGAAAGAATAATCTTTTCAACAAGTGATAATGAGGCAACTGGACATTCTCATGCAAAAAAAAAAAAAAAAAGGAAAAAGAAAAGAAAAGAAAAGTCCAGACACTGAATTTAAACCTTTCACAAAATAGATCCTAGACCTAAATGTATGTCACAAACTATACTACTTCAAGAAGATCACATTGGAGAAAATCTGGGTGAACCTGGGATTGACAATAAGTTTTCAGATATAACACTGAAAGCATGACACATGAAAGAAAAAACTAACAAGTGAGACCAAGTTAAAGTTTAACACTACTGCTCTGTAAAGGATATTGTTAATGAAAAGACAAGCCACAGATTGGAAGAAAACATTTTCAAGGTATTATCTAATAATTTGCTATTATCCAAAACATGCAAGAGCTATTAAAATGCAACAATAAGATGCCAAACAATCTGATTTTTAAATGGGCAAAGATCTAAAGAGACATCTCACCAAAAAGAAAGATTTACTGATGGCAACTATGAAAAGATACTCAACACTGCACGTCATTAGAGAACAGAAAATCCCAACAACAATGGGCTACAACTACACAACAGTTAGAATGGCTAAAATCGAAAACTCTGACAATAAAGGGACTCTTATTTGTTGTTGTTGGGAATACAAAATGGGACAGCCACTTTAGAAAGCAGTTTGAAGGCTTCTTATTGTATCAGCCAGCTTCCTCATCTCCAAGACACGTTAAATGACATCCATGAGTTAAAGGAAGTTACTGTGCCTCACAGATTTCAGAGGATTCAGTCCATGGTTGGTTGGTGCCAAGGCAGAATGACTTGGTGGACCAGCATGTCAGAGGAACAGCTGCTCGATCATGGCAGCCAGGAAACAGAGAGAGACAGAGAGAGGAGCGTGGAGCCAGGAACAAGAACCCATCCTCCTCGTCGCACCCCTAGTGACCCTTCTCCAACCAGGCACTATCTCCTAACAGTACCACGCCACTGGTCTCATCAGTGGCTAAATCCACTGAAGAGTATAGCTCCCCAAGATCTAATCACCTTCCAAACTCATGAGACTTTGGAGGGATATTTTAGATCTAAACCATTCCATTTACAAAATTAAACATGATCTTATGTATGCAATGACATTCCTGGGTATTACCTATTCAGTTGAAGACTTAAGTCCACACAAAAACTTACATACAGATATTTACAACAACTCTATTTATACTTACCAAAATTTAGAAGCAAACAAGATAGCTTTGAATAGATGAATGTAAACTGTGGTGCATCCATATAATAGAATACTATTTATTAGTAAAAAGAAATGAACTATCAAGCAATGAAATACATGGAAGAAAATGAAATATATATTGCTAAACAGACAATCTGAAAGCATAACATACTGTATGATTCCGACTATTTTATGGGTCCGGCACTCTCCTGCTGCACCACCCTGCTCATTATATGATATTTTAGAAAAGGAAAAACTAGATACAATTAAAAAAATCAGTAATTTCCATCAAGGGGAGGAGGAAGAGAGAAATAAAAGAAGGGTAGTGGAACTGTTCTGGATGATACCACAATGGTGAGTGTAAAACACTAATCAATTGTCAAAATCCACAGAAGTACATAACTCAGAGGCTACTCCTATGTTAACATGGAACGTAAATCTTACTGTAGGTATATTTCTGAAGTTATTCTAGAGGTTGAAGATCCCAGTTAAGAGTGCAGACAGAAAAAGAATCTAACTCTATTACAAATGTGCAAAGCAACCTCACTGAAAGAAGTAGGCAAAATAAGTTTACCAAGAAACTTTGATCACATGAGAGAGACTTTGAAAGTACACACTCACTCTTATTGATTGAGTTGCCTTCCAGAGGGGCAGAAGTTAATAATCCTGATACAATGTACATGTACATTGGAAGTGAACAAGTAAGGAACTCAATGGCAGATGATGGGAGCCAGTTTTCTTACTATTAGAGTGGTAGTTTACAGACACGAAGGCTAGAAGGCAATATAAATTCACCTGTAGCTCAATACAGATGCAGATGCTTGCACAAAGTATTCATAGATAAATTTATAAGCATGCGCATGCATTAATGCACTCACTTACATTTCTACACTTTGTTGACTTCGAGACTCTGAAAAAAATGCCTTGATAGCAGTGACTACACAGCACCCAGATTTTGGCTTCTAAATACTATATTCCAATAGAAGGCACCAGGGCTTGTTGGAGTAATGGTTAATTCTAAGACCTAGGCAAGAAATATGTAAGACAAGCCGGCTTATCTTGTAGTGCCAGAAAGTAAGGAAGTGCTCAAAAAGAAAGAACCAAATCTAATGACAGATGAAAGTCAAAACAGCACGGATACCAACTTGTAGCTCCAGGCCAAAGCTGACATAATGTGAACAACAAAGTACATCATTTTAGATTGTAACTCGAAGTATAAAATAAATATATCCATGAGTCCATAGGGATGCAAATAAATGATTGGGTAAAATACTAATTGAGGAAGAAGAGACAAATCTGTGCAGAATCCTGAATCAGGTTAATTCTCCAACTCAAAATAGGGAGTGCCGGGAATGTCGCTCAGTGGCACAGCAACTGCCTGGCAAGCACAAGGTCCTGAATTCAATTCTTGGTACCAAAAAATAAAAAATAAATTACAAAATAAGGAATACATGAATGCGCCCCACTCCTGAAGGATGCGATGCACATGGTGACTTCTTTCCAATGACTACAGTATGGAAAGGGGTATGAAGAAGGATAACTTTACAGTGGAGAAACCTGACAACCACTAATTGAGTTGGTGCTCGAGGTCTGCATCAGTAGTCATAGATCATGTGGCTATTATCATGGGATTAAAAGGCATTTTACCTCTGTGATCTTACTTCCAAAAATCCAATTATTATAAGAAAAGCATTAAATAGAGGAAAGGAGAAAAGAAGAAAGGGAAAAAGGAAAAAGATATAAATTTGTATATGTATATATATATATATACACATATATATACACATAAAATAGCTAAGACGATTATACTACTAATTCTATTTGTTCTTGGAAAAGAAGGGTTAATACTTACATGCCTAGATCAATTTTGCATGTCTATATCTGGTAATCCAAGAAAATCTTTTGAAGATAACAATATGCAATATTACAACCACTGTTAAATTCCTTTTTTAAATTTTATTTTAAAGAGGATATAACAGAATAAAACCAGTCAGAACAAACCAGTATAAGAGATACAGGACTTCAAAACATTATGAAATCAACAATAGTTACCATAGTGTCTTTTGATGTCTTCAAAATAGCTGCAGATAACTTCGGACATAGTAAAAATAAAACAGAATAGAACAGAATAGAAACAATAAAAACAAAACAATGAATGCAATAAAGGACTTCAAAACAAGCCAATAGTAAATCCAAAATGGCTACCATAATATGTCTTGCTATCTTTGAAATAGCTATTCCTGACATCAGATATGACATAATCTAACAAAACAAAACAGAATAAAACCCAACCCAACAAAACAATGGAAACAATATAGGACCTCAAAAGAAGACCATAGGGAATCAACAATGGCTGCAACCCTCAGTAGGAGATCCCCCCAGATACCACACTGCATACTGATATCCTCTGAACCTGTGATCAGATCACTGATCCTAGACCTGCAATGTTAGTGAAACACCAAAGAACCACAGGCATCCAATTGCATTTCACCTTGATTAGCTATCATCACAGGCTGTGTTTCTCTGGATAAGCTGGTCGCTTACAGGGGATTGGGGGGTGGGGGGGTTGTCTGTCTGTCTGTCCCCTCTCTGGTCACTGCCCGTGCATGGCGGTGGTTCCCAGATCGGGCCTGTTTGCTGGTGTGGCCATTGCTGTCTCTCTATTGTAAAATTCCTATCATCTTTTTTTTTTTTATTCCTATCATGTTTTGAAAGCCTATATTGCTATTGTTTTGGGGTTTTTGTTGTTCTTGAAGTTGTTGTTTATATGTCTCTTGTTTTTTTGTTTGTTTTGTTTTTCTTTTCTGTGTTTTTTTCTCTTAAAAAAGAAAACAGAAAAGCATTAGATAAACTCCAGTATATGGGCATCTTATAATATTCCTGACCAATATTCCTCAAAGCTGTCCAGGTCATCAAAAACAAGGAAAGTTCAAAAAATAAAACAAAACAAGGATAGAGGAGCTTAAACAGAGATGACAGCTAAGTGTAAGGTGATCTATTAGAAAAGGAAAAGGACATTAGGTGAAAAACTAAGAAACTCTCAATAAACACTGGGCTTTAATTTTTTTTAATTTAATCAATCTTTGTTCATTAATGGTAACAAATGTACTAAAATAATGTAAGAAGTTAATAATGGGAAAATGTAGTAGTAGTGAGAACTCTGTACCAGAACCCACTGTACGATCTGTTCCACTTTTCCGTGAATCTAAAACTATTCTTAAAAAATTACTCCTATTAATTTAAAAAAACAGTTACAGATTGAATTACTGAATTTTTGATGTCAGTTATTTCACTTTGATGATGGAACCTGCCTAAGGTCATTGAAGGCTCCCTCTGGTGATCTACCTGTGTCCCTCATTAAATAGGAGCAATTACCCAATCCAATATCTAATAATAAGTGGTGGTGAGACGCTTGGGCCATAAGTTAAAAATTTGACATTTTTCAAGAGGAAGAGATTTGTGAATTCGAAGATTCTGGGGAGCCAAATTTCCAACAGTTATAACTAATAAAGTTGAAACCCATTTTAAAAGCTCCTGTAACATTTGCCAAGATGCTAACAGTCTTTTGTTCACTTGCAGACATAAAGAAAATGAACTTTAAACTCAGCTCCCAAGTGCACAAAGAACATTACACTTAAATAAATTCCATCAACTATGTTCCATTTCACCTTTTTTGGCCAAAAATATCTTTTCTAAGATCTATAGTTTGATGTGATTTCAGATAACCAGGACTCCCCTGGGACCGATAGGAAATATGCTCTTCTTTTTGTGAAAGTGAAAATTAACTCCAGAGGGTTCGTAAATCCTACTTCAGACTTCCATCCCTGGGCTTCATAGGGTGGTCAGTTCTGGAGAGGAAAAATAAAGCAAAGCAAACAAAACCAGAAAGTTCCACCCTTTCTAGAATTTGTGTATTTGTAGGAGAAGAGAACTTAGTTTAATACATCTCACAAATGTACTAACCAAAACTCAAGAAATAGAGAAATAAGCCCCATTGCATAGTGCTAATTCTTGCTGTAACAGTAACCACTGTTCGTAATGCAAGGTCACTATTTCTGAAACCCAGCCCAGTAACTCTTTTCCGATACCCTGCTGTCTCCAGCTGCCACAATTCAGCATAAGAATTGGATTTGCATATGCTGCTTTTCCTGTGCTGACTTGCCTAACACTACTCAGTGCACATACTACACAAAGGAGCCACAGGATACCACTCACGCAGTTCAGGGTGTCTTTGAGGCAATTCCATCTCTGGAGACCACGCTTAAACAAAATAATCTTTTTTTCAGGAATCATCACACCCGACTATCTGGAGAAATGTGTTTAATTGAGCAGAAGATGAAAATTTGCACGATTCAATTTTCTAGCAAGTCATCCATGCTGAAGAGGTAAATAAACCATGGAATGAAACAGCTTGAAATAGCTGTTCCTTAAGAGGCTGCTTGCTGGCTGTGAAACCTGTAAAAGATATACATACATCTTTATATATGTTTGTTTGGTTTGGTTTTTTTTTTTTTTTGCCAAACTGAAATAAGAAATCTTCATGTGAGATCCTGCGCATCTGCAAGACGTCCAGATGCTTAACATGGTGTGTGAATGAGCTCTTCTTGCCTTTTTAGATCCACTGTCCACAGCCTTCTCCACCCAGCTGTGCACCTGGGAGTCTGATTTCTGAAGTCTACCTCATGTGGACTTCCTTATTATGCAGCTTCCAGTTAGAGTGGTTATAAGGGAGAAATAAATAAGAGAGGAGAAACAATGGGCATTATTGCCTACTGGCTGTCTTCTATTTTTATTTATACACCCTGTTAGGAGCCCCTCATTGCATTAAATTTCCATGAATCAATGATTTTCAGTGGCGGCAAACTTAGACCCTCAAAGGACATTTGTCAATGTCTGGAAATATTTTTATGTATTATTGTCACAGTGGTGTAGGACGGCATTGAGTGCCCCTGGCATGTCATGGTTGGAGTCTGAGGGTGCTGGTAAACATCTCACGCAGCACGAGACAGCCCCACATCAAAGAATCACCCAGTCTAAGCGTCAATAGTGTCCTTGTTGAGAAATCCTGCCATACCTGCTCCTTTCTCATATCCCTTCAGTCCTTGATGTGGTAAGGCTGCCCATTATAATTAGACTCAGGGTGTTTTATCATTCATTTTTGGTTTTCTTAACATGCCTGCCCTTTTATAAATATACCCTTCATTAAATTCTTCAATTATTCCTTTTGGATGCACTATTTCTGACAGGGCCTCTGCCTAATTACACATAG
>RJWM01047254.1:0-11982 GCA_004363535.1 Dasyprocta punctata
ATATGCATATTTCATGTATATATAAAAGATAGCTAAGATAGTTGTACTACTGATTTATTTTAGTTCATTAAAAATGGCTTGCACTTATATTGTTTGATCAATTATGCATGCATATATCTTGCAATCTGAGCAACTACTTTGAAGAAAACAATATGCAAAATATTAACCATTTTTAATTTCCTATTATCTTTTGTTTTGAAATTCTGTAGCACTGTTTTATTCTCTTTAAAGTAAAAAAGGTGGCAAATATTTAACTTAAAATTACATACATATATAAAAAACATTAAAGCATTAAGTGACATGATCAATATTTTAAACAAATATTTATTCAATGTTTAACAGAGGTTTTTATTTTTGATGTCTCATCTGTGCTAAACAACTTATTAATTGTGAAGAACTAGAAATGAAAGTAAGTCAGGTATACTCCAACAACTACATAGTATGAATACAAGAACAACTGGGATAGGGGAAAGAATAAAGAAAGACAGGAAAAGATTATATACATACATATGTGTACATGTATGTATGTATATTGCCATTAATCCTTCCCAAAATACCTACACACACCCTTTCAATCCACTTAACCCCTAATTCTCACTGTTTTCCAATGCAGTTTTGGATGCTGTCCTTTCTAAGTGTCTTGTTTGTGATTTCCTCAGTGTCTGAATTGACACAAAATGCTCTCAGAAATTGTGTCAAAATAGGTGTGCCTTATCTACATTATTCACCAGATCAAGAACTATGCAACTCTGGCTCTTCCCCAAAATCAAAATGACCATGAATGTTATAGGTTTTTAATTGATTCAAGACATTTAGACAGCCGTAACTGCAACTAAGTATGCTCATAAAGAGACCTTGTACAACTTCTTTAGATAGTAGCACAAATGATGGGATACAACAACTAATGAATGGATAATGAAGATGTGCTTTCTTTACACAGTGAAGTATGCTTCAGCTGTAAAGAAGGATAAACCTGTTATATTTCTAGGTAAACAGATGCACTTTAAGGTCATTCCCTTAAGTGAAACAAATTGAAGCAACGTATAAATATGGCATTGTTTCTCTGGTGTGGGTAACCAAAAGTGTAAAAAAGGAGTAAAATGCATAATAGATATTGTGAAATAGGAATAAAATGTTCAAATGGGAAGGAGAGCTGGGAGGGATGGGGAGAGGAAGGAGGGAAAAAGAAAAAACAAGGAAAGAAGAAAAAAAACCAGGAACAAAACTTTCATAAATAAGGAGGGGAAGGGGTTGAAGAGAGGGGAGAACAATAGGAAAGGAAAAGAAGAACCAAGATATAACATATGGGGACAAATTCCATATGATGAATGAGATTATTATGTATATCTGAAATGTACCAACAAAACTATTTCATTAAAAAATGTTGGGATCATTGTGTTCAAAGCAAGGGGAGTATTTTGAAGCATATTAATGGAAAATTGTCTTCTACTGCAATAATTTTATTTACATAGTCACCATAGCTTTTTATTATACCTGTACTCCTTTTTTGATTTTTTGTCTGATGATCATCATTTCCATTTGGAATGGAAGGCTCAGATACAAGGGATGGTCCTACCACCAAGGTTGGAGTCCCACATTCCTTATGTCTACTTAACAATTTACTTATTATACTTTTCTGATGCCTGTATTGTATTTCTCTTACTTCAGTTACATGAAGGAAACTGATTTTATTGCTTCAATAACACGCATTGGAATGGTAATGGGGAAAATGCAAAACAGAAAAGTAGAGGAGATAGTGTAGAGAAATCTAGATACAGTACTTTCCATCTAAGTAAAATTAAGATAATAATCAATTAGCTCATAGACTTTTTACAAACTGATACTTACATATTCTTTAAAAACTAGCAATTCACAGTTTCACTTCTCAATATATAGAGCCATGTATATTTTAAGATATACACAAATCTGTTCCAAATTATAAACCATTTAATTAGAATAGCTGCATTTGAAGTTCTTGGTAGTCCTTCCTTAGGTTGAGAACCACTGCCTGAAAATATTTCCTGGCCTTAACAAAACACTTTGTTAATACTTCTTTCTACTATTGTCAATAGTACTCACTACTAATACTAAGATAGAAACATTTAACAATGTGTGTTTTAGATCTGAAATGTAATAGTGTTTTGAATCACCAACATTAATGCTTCTTTTAGTTTTATGGGACCTTCCTAATACTGATCAACTTGCAGACAGGAAAGTTTGTTGACACCTAAGTGAGCATGGTCAATATTTCTAAACAAGGAAATACTTATTCGATGTTTAGCAGAGGTATTTATTTTTGATGTCTCATCTATGCTAAACAATTTATTACTTGTGAGGAACTAGAAATGAAAGTAAATTAGGCATACTTCAGCAACTACATAGTATGAATACAAGAACAACTGGGATAGGGGAAAGAAAAGAAAGAAGGGAAAAGATTATGTCTATACATATATGTACAAGATAGATAGCTATACTACTAATCTCTGTTGGTTCATTAAAAAGAATGGTTTGTTTTTCCATTGTTTGAATGTGTGATCATTTTTTCATGCCTGTATTTTATAATCTGAACAACTACTTTGAAAATAACAATATGCAATACATGAGTCATTGTTAGTCTCCTATTATTTTGCTTTGAAATTCTGTAACATAGTTTTTATTCCTTTTTATTGTAAAATAAAAATGTGAAATAAACAGTAACAAAAAGGAAAATGGAATCTGCAGATCCAAGGATATTTTAGCTAAATGCTATAAAATCAAAACTTTACATTAATGTTAATAATATTCAAATTTTATTTTACCCTTATATTATGTATTTAGCACTTTAATGTCATGACGAGCATCTATCATCTATTTTAATCTTTTCTTATTTCAATAACCCTGACTAAAATCAACTCTCATGACAGTGGTGGGTCTAACCACCTGTCCTACATCACATAAATAATAAATGAAGGAGAGTGGATTCAAAATTAAATTGGAACCCTCTGGGACTGACATATTCACACTTTCATTCTGTCCCTTATATTAGAAAGCTTTCAGCAGAGTTTCAGAGAACTAAGCCAAAGATTTGCCCTAACATATTAAACCCGGTTCAGTTTCCTGAGGAAGAATGAAATCAAATTCTGAATTTCTCTATCTATGGGACATTAAGAAGCTGTCTCCACACTCTAGGGGAGGCAAGATGCACTGTACAAGTTATCTAGCAGACTTTTATAAATATTTATTCTCTGTTTTCTACTCTACATTCTGTAATTGATAACACAAATACTATGTGCCCATATTTTATTTTAAACTAGAGGACCAGGCATTTAGCTCAGCAGCATAAGTGCCCGCCTGGCAAGTGCGAGGTCCTGAGTTCGATCCCCAGTACCAAAAAGAAAGTAAAATAGGAACATATACTTGAACATTGTGCAGATAAAATAAAATGAATCATAGAGGATGCATAACTAAGATGCTGCTATTATACTGGTTCCAGACATGATTGTTTTTCATCCTCCTCCTCCTCATCAGCACCATAATCCTTTTTAGGTACCAAGAACAAAATTTATAGACATCCATAATCTCCTATCATGAATTAGGTGCACATGGGAAATAGGACTGGTATAGGAGGAAAGAAAAAATTTACTGAAACTTTTAAGTCCCCCATGACAGCCAAATACATAAATTTCCCATTTTCTTAGCTGAAACAGTGCAATCGTATCTTCCCATCTCGCTGCCCCGTGTTTGTGTCTTCATGATGAGAAACAATGGTTGCAACAGTCCTTCCTCATCCATCACTTACTGACTTAATGTCTCTCCTGTGTTGAGTCCAAGTGCTATAAATCTCAAACCACTCTCCAGCTCCAGGAAGAGCAAAGGCTCTAGATGAGCCCAGAGAGTTGATATGGACAATATCATGTACAGGCTTTGTGTTTCAGACACGTGGGGAGGTTGCACAGCGCTGGTGTCATATGAATGGGAACAAGCAAAGCAAATAACTGGCTGATTATGTACTAACATTATATAACATAGAGGTTCAATGCACACAGCTTACCCAGATTGGTCCATGTTATGCCAATATTTAAAATATCCCAATATTCTAAATTTAATGGAAGTTAAAGAGAGCAAACAAATGTCTACAAGTGTTAGGGTTCTTCCTCTACTCCGGAGGAATCACAAACTTATTATCACTTAGCTAATTTCTTCCTTTTCTAAGAAGTTCTCAGTGTATTTTTTTCTTTTTCATATTCTTCATTGTAGTAAGATATGCTTAATTGAATATACCTAGCAAGTTTTAAGTGCACAGCTTGGTCATATGAATTACAATATCATTTTTTTTTTAGTACCTGGAATTATACTCACGACCTCGTGCTTGCCAGGAAGGTGCTGTACCATTGAGCTATATCTCTGGTTTTTTACAATATTATTTTTATGAGACCATAAACCTTAAAAAATTTACACCTTCCCAAACAAAATTTGCACCCACATGAAAATATTAAATTACACCCTCTACTGTACTATCCATGATTCTATTATGAAACATGGTATGAAATTAAATATATCAAATATCACAAATAATAGTACCAAGAAATCCGTTTTTATGGGTAAGTTTTAAGTACTAATTTCACTATATTTTCCAAGATAAATTCCAAATCTATGGCAAAAGCACTGGGATTAGACTCTCCAACTGTGGAGCCTCTTCAGGGTACTACTGATGTCCTTACTTCTCAGGCTATAGATGAAGGGATTCAGCATAGGGGTGACTACAGTGTACATCAGTGAGACCACTAGGTTTTTGCTGGGAGAATATGATACAAGTGAACCAAAATATGTTCCTATGCAGGTTGCATAAAACAAGCTAACAACTGATAGGTGAGGACTGCAGGTAGAAAAGGTTTTGTACCTCCCACCAGATGATGAGATTTTAAGAATGGATGAAATAATTTTATAGTAAGAGAAAAAGATGCCAGACATGGGCAAAAAGCCAAACACGGCACCAGCCAAATGTATGATCATGTTTTTGATTGAAGTATTAGAACAAGCAAGGTTAAGGATTTGAGAAAGGTCACAGAAGAAATTAGCAATTTCCCTACCCTTGAAACAGGTAAGGTGTAAAACAATTGAATTATGCATCTGGGAGTTCAAAATGCTAACAAAAATGACATCAAAACTAGCAAGACACAAAGGCGAGGGTTCATAATGACACCATAGTGCAGGGGGCAGCAGATGGCCACAAACTGGTCATAGGCCATCACAGTCAAGAGCATGTCATCTGCACACACCAAAAGGATGAAAATATTCATCTGAATGAGGCAGCCCACATAAGAAATGACTCTCTTGTGAGTCAAGATGCCCACAATCATCTTTGGGACTGTAGTAGAGGTGAAACAGATGTCCACAAAGGACAGGCTGGAGAGGAAGAAGTACATGGGGATGTGGAGGTGGGAGTCAGAGCTGACAGCCAGGATGATGAGCAGGTCCCCAGCACTGTAACCAGGTACATGGACAGGAAGAACCCAAAGAAGACAGACTGCAGTTCTGGGTCCTCTGAGAAGGCCATGAGATGGAATTGTAAAATGCAGGTTAGATTATGTGTTTCCATACTGCTTGAATACCTTTCCAAAAAAGAAATTCAATAGAAAAATCAAATCAATAAATAGCACACAACACTCTATATATGTTATGCACTTGAATATTCCCAATCAAATTATTCCATCATGAAGACCAAAACCTTCAGAAATATTGTTCTATTGTGACGAACTCAATTGTTATGAAGTCTTTCATTATTTGATTTGTGTGTGTGTGTGTGTGTGTGTGGCTTTTTGAGACAGGGTCTCACTATGCTGTTCAGGCTGGCCTTTAGCTCACTTTGTAGCCCAGGCTGGTCTCGAACTCACAAGGATCCTCCTGCCTCAGTCTCACGAGTGCTGGGATTACAGGTATGTGCCACCACACCTGACTGATAGTTTGTTTTTCATTACTCCCTGTGCAGACCTGCTTTACAGATACTCTACAGCACAATGTTAGGAGACCAACAATTTTAGCATTCAGAAATCTATGAGCCCAGTAAAGTATACACAATTATTTTTGCAAAAAGAACTGAAAGAAAAGTTAAGTCATCCCTCTTTTAAAAATATGATTCTATTGGAAAAAAACAAGATACATTCAAATATAAGTTGATTCAGACTCCTAAAATAGTGCAATAGCCCTTGACTTCAGGTGTCTAAAATACCACAAGATATAGGACTGCATTATCTGAAATTAAATTAAAGTGAATTTGATCGTAGTCAGATCACATTTTGTTGAGCCAGTTCCCTCAGAAATTTTCATTGTTCTTTGGTTTTCTGATTTTCATCTTTCAGCAATATAAGAGCTCACTCAATATTTGCTTGTGTGTAAATTGCTTAATATGTAGCTCTTATTCTTGTCTTAATGATCTCTCATATGTATAAACGAGGTTAAAATAGATGCACATAATTTTAAAACATTATGACCACAAATGTAGCATTAGCCTACACTGTATTTGTCAATGATTTTTTAAAAAATGATAAAAAGCACATTTAATGATTTAATTTTACCCAGAATTTTCTTACAATACAATGCCACTTAAATATTTGCCAGATTGACACATTTGTTTTTACTGATTCAGTATTCTACAGTATCATGGTAAAATGCTTTATTGTTTTCCTGATCAAAACCCTCCAATGTGCAATGGAAGATGGTAGAAATAAAGAAAGCCTTGCTGAGTCCTATTATTCCTAATTCTGACTGACAGATTTTCACATCAATTTTTGTGATACAGTCATTGCATTTTTCTTATTTCAGCTATACAAAACAAACTGGGAAGCATAGTTTTGTCAAGTCATACTGCGATTTAGTTGAGAAAAATCACAAAAGAGAAAGGAATGTGAAATAATGCAAAAATATTTGGAAACCCATTGGCACCATAAATGTATATAAAATAGGGTCAACATCCATAAATAATGTAATCCCCCCTCATTTATATAACAGGAATACTTTTGACCTTATATGGCTTTTATTAAAAAGCATTTTGAAAGTAATTTAGTTTGCATCACTCTTGGTTCCAATTTGGTAATATATTTACCCAGGGACATTTTAAAATATTCAGATACTGTAGCATCAGGCCATGAAATTTTTCTTAAATCACATTTCAGATTCTTGTGTTATTGTCTTATGCTAGAATTAAGAAACACTGTTTTAGCATAGTTGCTAGCATTTAGAGAATGCTCCATTATCATCTCTACAGATACAGACATATTAATATTTAATAGAATTTACATCAACACTAATGTTTTTTGAAATCTGAGCAACTCACCTAAGAAATTTGAATTTTTGCTACATCTCCATGATGTCATTGTCTTGCTTTCTTCCTCTCTACCTGACTACTTAAACTGTAATAACTGTCTTTATGATGAAGAGAAAAGTACTTTGCAGGATCCTTCCCATATCACTGAGATCGTCCTGCACTTTCTGGGTGATGCTGCTTCAGTGCTGGGTCAAGGAGACCTCATCCAGTGACCCTTCAATGTCTGCTGCCCGGTGAAGACTCAGGCTCTGTCCTTAGAATTGAAATGAATACAAAATCAGATAGAAGCTTCCTGATGCAAACAACCACTTAGCCTGTGACACAGGTATGGAGATCATTGAATGGGAGTCACCAAAATGAAGGCCTGAAGCACAGGCTGATTATTGACTACTCTCTTACCTTAGAGGCTCAATGTCCAGAGCTCGTAATTAGCCAAATAGGTCCATGGCATCTCAGTATCTAAGGACTTCTTAACACTAATGGAGGAAGGAAACAAATAGAAAATAAGTGTGCACAAGAAGTTTTCAATTTTTTCCTCTATTCAGGTAAAGCTGGTGTGTACTAATCATGTCTGTTATTCATGTATAATTTTTAAATAGTCACCTTTCCTTATTTCATTCACAGGTCCCTAGAGGAGACTATTCTGCTCTGGGGTCTTTTCAGGGTGCTTCTAATGCTCCAGGCTCTCAGGCTGTAGATGAAGGTATTTAGCACAGAGGGGACCACTGTGTACATCACAGAAAGTTCTGCACTCTTTGTAGGAAACTGTGATATAACTGAGCCAACATGTACTTCAGTGCCTCTTCCATAAAATAAGAAACCAAAGTTGAGAGACACACATAGAAAAGATCTTAAACTATCAAACGTTGGTAAGGTTTCAGTGCGAGGAAACTTTTTTGGAGTTAGAGGAAAATATCTTTAAAATGAGGGGCAGGGGGACCATGGCACGAGCAATATAGTTCACTATGATACCAGGGAAGTTTTCAAAACAGGCAGGGTTAAAAAAATGGTCCGTATTATAAATGAAATTAGCAAGCTCCACCTCCTTGAACTAAGAAAACTGTAAGATAATATAATCATGCAGATGGGAGCCCAATATTCTAACTAAAAATAAAAATCAAAACTAAGAATCCACAAAGGCAAGGCATTCTATGACTGGGTAAAATAGTGGGTTACAGAAGAAACTATTTGTAGGTTATCCCAGTCAGAAACGTGTGACCCATACTTCCACAGTTGAAAAAAGGAGACCTTTGTGTCAAGTAGCCTATGTAGTAGGTGACTGTGCTGTGAGGTTGGAGGTCCACAATCATCTTTCAGATCATGGCGCAGTGAAATAGACTTAGTCATGAAGAAAATAGAAAGAAACACATGGGGGTGTGGAGATGGGAGTTAGAGTGGACACCCACATTGATGACAAGGTTCCTGAGCACTGAACAGGAATAGCCCTAAGAGTACGCATTGCAGGTTTGGAAAATATGAAAGTCCCTAGGATGGAATTCTGAGGCAAATGTTAGATTTTGTACTTTTCTATATCTTGCATAACTTTGAAAAAGAAAAGAATATTGGGCAAAAGAAGCAAATATGCAGGTACAAACTACTCTATAATTTGAATCAAAGTTCTCACTAGTAGTGCATACAACCTCGAGGTCCAATAACCTTCAGAAATATTTAAATTGTGACAAGCTCTTATGGCAACTCTTTCTGTAGAGAGCTGCAAAGCTTCACAGCTGCCGCCCCGCCTCTCTGGCCTGTGGGCATCCAGTGCGTCAGCCTACATTTCCCATGATCCTCCCCTGTCCCGCCAGGAAATGACGGCCTGTCCACGCCCCCATACGATGACAGCTTCCACTCCCATTTCTATATAAACCTTGAACATTCCCATAATAAACGAAGACTTGATCGGATACTCGTCTTGTCTTCCTTTCTCTCTCCCCAGCCTTGCCCTCCCCCATCTCCATGCCCTCTCCTCGAGACCCCCGTTCTTTCTAGGACCTGCAGGCAGGTTCATCTTTCAATACTGATTTATGAATTATTCACCAACTTCTACACACACCCACTTCAGAACACTCATCTGAGAAATTTAGAAGAAGACCAAGAACTTTCAGACAATAAGCACATGATCTCAGTGACACTCCTGCCTTAATAACAACAATGTAAATAAGAAATATTATTCTTTCTCTAGGAGAAAAGGGTTCTCACTAAAGGAAATTAGCAAAGAACAAAACATAACTTATTTAGTCAAAGTAAATGGTGCAAATTCTTTTGACTCACAATATATGTAAACAGAATTTGCCTTGCATTATGTGGTAAATGACGTTAATAGTCATAATGTGAAAGTATTGTTATGTACCAGTTATTTCTCGAATATTTTTGTTATCATTTTTGAGAGTACTGATTTGCCTCTTTCATGGGAGTAAGTACTGACCCAAATAATGTTTATTCTATAAAAATTATGACAATTAAACTTTCCCTCTATCCCTAGTAGATTCTGAGTCTTAATGAATAGCTGTTAGTGAAAATACTATTGATTATGACTCCACTGACCTAAAATGTGGCATCAGTGAACATTGCATAAATAAGTGGAATGAAATGTTAAGAAACACATTTGAATCTTTTTATTTATATACATGTTTATTTGTATGAAATCCACCCAGTTTCAGTTAGATAACTTGTGAAGATGTTGTAGTGTTTTTATTTTTTGTCCTGTATTTTACAGTGAACTGTTGGAACTGTTTCCTTTTCTTTCTAATCTTAAACTTCCTTACTTATACTAAAGAATTAGCAGCAGTACAATTTCAAAGCCCATATTTGAGTAGCAAGACTTTTATCCATCATTAACAGACTTTTTTGTCAATCCTTCCTAACATATGCATTACAATTTTTATAGCTCAGCTGCATGAAGGGAAACTATAGTTCAATGTTTAATCAGCTTGCCCAAATAAATTAACTGGAAAATAAAGCAAAATAGAAAAAGTACATGAAATTGTGTAAAAAATTCTGGATGTTTCACCATATATAATATAGGAATAAAAGTCACCTACTTCATATAATATGTTTAAATTATTTTATTGGTTCATCTTAGTTTTACTGAATATTGTTTCTTCTTTTTATACTTGCATATGCATATAATATACTTTGACTGTTTTTAAAACTTTTGAATTCAGTAAATGAGTGTGTTCCAATCCTACTTATCATTATTTTTACCTGGAAATATATCATAATATCCACCTCGGCTGAGGCCAATTTCATCAGAATATCTGCATATAAATTTTTGGTGGCCTGATCTTTTGCTAAATAATAGTTCAGAAACACCACTACTGATATATTCAGGTATTTAGAAATGGTGCACTAACATCAACAGTTATTACTGTCATCTAACTGAAAAATAATTTGAAAATGTTTCATAGCATTTTACTTTTATTTGAATTATTACCTATGAAATTTGAGTTCTTGATATTTCTGCATGGGTATCTTAAAATGTAGGATCAAAAATAATGTTTCATTCAATAGAAAGGCAGACTCATAAGTTATGGTGTCTCCTTATCAAACCTATTCACCAGGTAAATATTATGTGAATTCTAGCTTTTCTCCAAAGTCAAACACCACAACATTTAAATACTTACAGTCAATTCACACACTGAGGCAGCAGTGACAGTAAAAATAAACAGATATGAAAGACACAAAAAGATGTTATAAATATGTTCAAGATGAAAGGGTTTTAAGGGAGATTAATGGCAATGCACATTTTACTTCAATAAATTTTAGTAGTTTCAGTATTCACCTTAGTTTTTGATCATAGCTCATATAAGGATGATATAAAATGCAACATTACCGAATAAGAAAACATTTCATCGGACCAAATATTTTATTGAACAGTATAAAGATTGATCATCAGTATTAATAATTTTATCTCAGTTTTATTTATCTCTTATTTTTTTGCTTCACACATAAATCACAAAGAGAACATCATTATATGCTGAATACTTGCTGAATACAGTTGTATAAATCATAAGTCAACTCAGATGAAATCGCTGAGTCTCAGAGATACTAACCTGTGAGATGTTGACAAGTAAATCAACCAAAGCTATAACTAAATTGTAGGTCTCAGAGTAATTCACACTAATCTTTTCCATGTTTCCCAGCCTTCAGGGAGTTTTCAGAGGAAGTCCAGAGCTCTTTTGTACACATTCATGGCAGGTATGTTATAAAACTGTTTCCAGTCTCCTGAGCAGGAAAGAAATTAAGACTTAACTTTAAGTCTCCTTTTGAGTTTGAGTGGGCTGAGGACAATGTTGCAGCAAGATGTGGAAAGCTGCATGGATATTTAGAAGTGGGAAAAGACAGATATCTATTCTGGATTGTGCACCTAGTTTTTCTGTGATAATTGCCAGTGATTTATGTCATTATTCCTGTAAACGTAACAGCATTTGCCATACACTTCTCTGTCTTGTATTCTATCAGATACACTCTAAATGTGTGTGCAGTGACAAAGAGATTTCTTCTTGAATTGAAAAAGAGATCAAGTGGGCAGTGGACTTTTCAAGGGGACTTCCTGGAAGTATGTAGTTGCTCACTGACCCTTTATGTCTAATCAGATTTGCCAATTCAAAATGGGCTTCAGTATTTCAAGCTAAACACTTAGCAAGTTACATTAAAATGCTGTGCTCTTCAATTTCCTA
>RJWM01047255.1:0-12004 GCA_004363535.1 Dasyprocta punctata
CCAGAAACCTGGGGGGAGGGGGCGGGTTTTCCAGCGCTTTGCGATTGCCCGCCACTAGTTTCGTTTTCCTTCTTTTGTTCGCTTGTTTCCAAGCTGATAAAAATGAGCAGGGACGAAATAAAATCATGTTTTGTTTCTTTTCTAAACCGGGCCGGGTGTTCGCCTTCGAAGACTGCTTTGGTTGGGTAAGAACTCGGCTCCCCACCCCCACCCCGAGGACCAGTGAGGCCTCAGCAGAAAACCGTCTTGACGTCTTGACGGACAGAAAACCCCGTCCCAGGCCGCCCGGTGGGTCCCAGGTCGTTGTCGCCCGCCTTCCCGCCAGCCCTGGTGCAGAGGGTCCCCGGGAGGGACGCCCACCCGGAGGGACGCCCACCCGGCCACCTGGCCACGCCCACGGGAATGCCTTTTTTTTTTTTTTTTAAACTGAAAGATGTTTTACAGCGGTACAAACGAACTCAAAAGCTGTATGCAAATCAGTCAGCAAAAAAAAAAAAGGAAAAGGAGTGAGCAGAGAGGGCGGCTGGAGAGAGAAACCCCCGGCACCCCGGGCCCCCCGCGCCCCCCGGGAAAACAAGGGTTAAACTGAAAGAGGAAACCGAAGGGGGGGCACGAGGCAGCTGCAAACCGGATGCCCCTTTGATCAGCAGCTGCTCCGCCTTCTGCATTCAGGGCGGGCAGGGTCAGGCCTGGGCCACGGAGCCCCAGCCCCAAGGTCCTCTGCGTCCCTCCTGCGCCCGCCAGCTTGGGGCAACCAGGGCCGCGGATCGAGCTGTTCCCCTCCACCACCACCCGTGTCTCCCACTTGCGCTGACGATGGCCGTGCCGGGACCCCACGCTGTCCCCTGAGGTCTCCAGAGCCCGCCGGTGCCCCCAGCCCTGCCTGTCCGGGACCTTGCTGTGTGACTCCATTTCCCACCCCGGCTCCTCCGCATCGCACCCTACATCTCGGGATCTGCCCTCCGGGCTCGGCCGGCCCAGCTGAAGGCTACCTCTGTTCCTAGCCTGAGTCTATTTCTGTCCCGCGGGCCTGGCGCTGCGCTGGCCGGGCCGCACAAAGCCGGCTTGTGCCCGGGGTTCAAAGCTGCCCCTGCCCCTAACCGGGGACCCACCGTATGTGCTAACCCAGCTGCCCTGAAAGACCGGCTGTGTCCGGGGCCAGGAATGCAGCAGGGCCAGCCGCCAGCCGCCTCCTGCAAACATTTGCCCCGCGATGCACAAAAATAGCGCCCCGGGATTGCTGGCTGTGCCCGCTCGCCACCCACCCCACACGCGGGATTCGCATTTAGCTGCAAACCCAGCCATCGACGCGTGGCTGAATGCGGCCCTGTGTCGGCTGCGGACTGAGGCCAGGCCAGAAAAAACGTTTGCACTGCTGACTGCGGTTGGCGCGCTGGCAGAGCGGCACTCTTGAGAGGCTGAGGCAGGAGGGTCCCGGATTCCAGCCCAGCCCAGTCTTGGACAACTTTGGAGGCCCCTCCCAAAAAGTTTATTTTTTTAAACCTTACCCAAAAAAAGCGAGACATAAAGGAAAAAGGGCATTGCTCGGGGGGTTTCACTCATCTCCCGCCTCGCAGATGATTTTTGCAATTATGTGCCCTTTTTTTTGCAATTATGAGAGCGGTTTATTTTCACCATCAGAGGCCAGCGTTCGAAGGAACTGCACTCCTCCGATCTATCTTTGCTGCCTGGTAACTATAACAAGCGTAAACAGGACTCCTGGCGTTCGAAGTCGCTGGTTTTACTGCAAAACTCCATTCCCGACCCGGCCTGAGTTCCCGGAGCCCGCAGCGCTCTCGGCGCTTCCCACTGCGCAGGCTCGCTCCAGTCCCCCTCCCATTCAGCGTACTCTGCCGCGTCGCTCGTCCTTTCCCGGCGGGCTTCCATTGCGCATGCTCGGCAGCCACGCCTCCAGCAGCCGCACCCGTCGGTACGCTCCGCGCATGTCCGCTCTTCACCCTATTCCCCCCGCCCCCAGCACGCTCGCGGCAGGCACGCACTACGCATGCTCCAAAGTTAGGGTTCTGGCGCGGGGCCTTCAACGGTTCGCACTGCGCATGCTCGTTCAGACACCTTTCCCCCCACCCGTGAGTATGTACTGCGCATGCTCTCACACCTCCGAGGTGCTCAGCCCTACTCTCCGGCGTAGGCCGAATTCCTAAAACACCCAAAGGCAGAATGACTTCGGGCAGGACGACCCCCACGCCCTACCCTTCGTCTTCACCCCAGCCCCTCACTGGCACCAAAGCTACAAAGCTGCCCCCTAGCAGCCCCCCGCCAGGGCTTAGAGGGCAACGAGGCGTGCGTACGACGGCGTCGCCGCAGTGATGACGTCACCGGACCGTGACGTCACGCGGCGCGGTGACGCAGGACGCGAGCGCCCTTGTTTGGGAGCGCGGCTGGCGCGCCCGTTTTGAAGCCGCTCCTCGCCTCTCCCCTCAGCGGCGCGGGCGTGGCCACGAGTCCGGCGCCTCCGCCTCTGTCTCTCCGCACCCGGCAGCGGCCGCGCGGCCCGGGCCGCCTGCCCCGGGACCCCTGCGTCCCCGCCTCGGCCCGGGACCCCGCGGCGCCCAGGGCGGAGGGTCCGGGGCGGCCCGGGCCGCGCGCCGCCATGCCGCCCGGCAAGGTGCTACAGCCGGTGCTGAAGATGAAGGTGGACGAGCTGTTCCTGTGCTGGCTGAGCGAGGCGAGCACGCAGCGCATGCTGCAGGACGGGCTGCGACGCATCCAGGCGGCGGGCCGCGCCGAGCTGGGCGCCGGGAACGCGCCTGTCCCGCCCGGGACCCCGGCCCAGCCCCGGACCCCGCTTCCGCCCGAGACCCCGGCTCAGCCTCGGACTCTGCTTCCGCCCGGAACCCCGGCCCAGCCCCGGACGCCAGCCGCACCTAGGACCCCCGTCCCGCCCCGGATCCCGGCCCAGCCTCAGATCCCCGTCCAGCCCGGGACCCCCGCGCTGCCGCTCGCGTCGCCGGCTGCCCGCAGGTCCGCCGGGCCCCGAGTCGTAAGTCACCGTCTCTCTGTGGGGGCCGCGGAAGGCTGTCGTTCTGTCTCCTTTTCGGAAAAGCACCTCACTGGCTGTACTGCATCTTTGACAAGTGCTTGATTTCTGAGACAGGGTCTTGCGGTGCAGTCCAGACTGGCCTTGAACTCACTCTGTAGCCCAGGCTGGCTTTGAACTCGCGGCGATCCTCCTGCCTCAGCCTCCCCAGTGCTGGGATGACAGGCGTGCGTCACCCCACCAGGTTGTTACTTTGACAGTTGCAGGCCCCAGTGGGCCTGGGTCTGCAGATCGTGTGCAGGGTTTGCGGGCCGGCCCTGGTGCATTTCTCTGCAATTGCATAGTGCCTACAAGTTGGATTCCTAATTGGTCTAGTGGTAATGCCTTAGCCCCGGGAGTGCCTAGAGCCGAAGAGGCTGCTGCTGCTGCTGCTACTGTTTCTGTTCTTGCTTTGTGGTACTGAGGATGGACATCGGGGCCTCTGCACTAAGCTCCATCGCTGGCCCCTCTGTATTTATTATTTTAAGACTAGGGTCTCACTAAGTTGCCCAAGCTTAAAGTTGCACCCTCCGACCTCGGTCTGTCAGAGTGCTGGGATGACCGGTGTGTGACGATGTGCCCAGCGTATGTGTGTATTTTTAGTTATTTATTTTAGTACAGGCTACTTGGGGTTGAACCCTGGCCTGTCACTGTGAGTGATACCCTCAGCCTTTTTGTTTTATATTTTATTTTGAGACAGAACTTGGCTAAGTGGCTCAGACTGGGCAGGAAGTTGGGCGCTTCCTGCCTCGGCCTCCCAGAGGGTCAGGAAAAGAGTTGTACGGCACCAGCGACCGCTGTGTCCTGAAAAGCTAAGGTGCAGGCAGTGCTGTGTCCAGCTCTGCGTGCGTGCACGGTCACGAAGCTCCAGGGAGGCCGGACAGGTGCCGCTGGTGCAGGTCGCCTGCTCCAGATTCTGAGAGCCTGTGGACCCCCGAGGGGAAAGGCCTAAGGATTGCGCCCGAAGCTGTGCACCTCCCTTCAGCTCGGGGCAGACGTCAGTCCAAGGAGGGGTCAGCAACTCGCAGCCGGGTCCTCACTGAGCCCTACCCGAGGCCCGGAGTGTGGAGGAGGGGTCCCCTTCAGGACTGGGGGCCTTCGCCTTAGAGAGCGGAGCCCAGGAGCTGCAGGGAGGAGGAGGAGGAGGAGGAGGAGGCAGAGGGGGCCTGGTCCAGCCCAGCCCCGTTAGAGAGCGAGTGTCAGGCAGCCAGGCTCCCCCAGGCGCCCTGCGTGTGGTGGTGTCTACAGGAGGCCTTCGAGGCTGTCCCAAGGCGGACACGCTTCTGGCCCTGTCCTGCGCCCGGCTGGGGCGTCACCGGCACCCAGAGGACCCTGACTTGAGGGGGACTCGCAGGGCTGGGGTGGAACCCAGGGCCCTTTGGTGGGTTCACCAATCTGTCTGTCTGTCTGCAGTACCACGGCTGGAGGCGGGACCGTTTCTACGTTGAGGCAGGGGCTTGCTGAATCACAGGAATGCAGACCGGGTTGGCTCTGGGGTCCTCCAGGCACCTGGGCCCGGGGGACGTGCGCCGTGCCGTGGGGAGGCAGGCGGGGGACCCCATGTCTCCCGGTCCCTGACCACCGGCTGGGGCTCCGCGTCCCGAGGAAGGCAGGGTGTGGGGTGCCCAGGAGCTGTCTTCCCCCAGCCCGGCCTGTAAGAGCCTGTGCATTTGAGCAGGGATATCCATGCCGGGCCACGGGCTTCTCTCCTTTCCAACATCCTCCCCTTCCTTCTCCCTCCTCCTCCTCCTCCTCCTCCTCCTTCTCCTTCTCCTCCTCTTTGCTCACCCCCTTCTGCCTTCCTCCCCTTCTCTCTCTCTCTCCGTCCCTGTCTCTGGCTGCATAACGGGGAGAAAATCCAACCTGAGACTATGAGTCCGGCTTCTGCTGTTTCTCAGGATGGTGTCCCTCGAGTCTTCTTCAGGGCTGTGTAGCACTCCACTGTGGACATACATGGTGCTTTCTGTCTGTCCCTGCCTTTGGTGGGTGCCTGGGCCGGTTCCATATCTGGGCTCCCGAAAACGGCACCCAGGGAATGTGGGTGTCTGGAATCCTGACCTCAGCCCCTGCAGGTGGACACCAGGCCACTGTGTGGACTGGCGGGGTCCGGTGGGATTTCTGTGCCTCTGTGGGGGTCAAAGCACAGTTCAGACCCGCATTTGCCCTTGGGCCGTGACCTCACACACTCCGCGTCTCTCCTCTTCCTCCCAGAAGCCTGTGGGCTTCCCATACTGGTGGGGCCATCTTTGAGGTGCGTGGGCATTGAGGTCCCAGTGCTTCTGGGGTGCAAGCCCGCTGCTGGGGATCCGCTGGCAGAAGACTCCCCACCCCGCAGGCTGCGTCTCCGCCCTGCGCGAGGTGTGTGGGACGCCGTGGGGTCACTTCCGGGCCGGGCTGAGGCCCCTAGGGTCCCTACAGAGGCAAGGGTCTGAGCACCACCTTTGTTGGGCAGGGCCCAAGCTGCCGTGTGTCGTCTGGCAGTTTCCCGGTGTGGCCTTTTACACCGAGAGGCTGCGATGGTTCTAACACTGGCTCAGAGGCCGCGCAGGGTGGAGCGCTGGCTGGGGGCGCTGCCCACCCCAGGCCCAGCCTGTGGGACCACTGCGGCCATGCCATGCCCGGCTGGTCCCCACCCTGCGCTCCCAGCTCATCGTGGGGCTCCATCGCGTGTCCACCACTCCTGGGGTGTGGGTGCTGCGGGTTCGCTTACAGAACCACAGCGGGAGCCCGACGCAGCCGTGCGTGCCTGTCATCCCAGCACTCTGGGAGGCTGAGGCAGGACGGTCCCACTTTGGAACCCAGCCTGGGAAACTTAGCAGTCTAGAGAGACTCTGTCTGAAAGTCAGACCGGGCCAGGTGAGCTCCGTGCCTGCGTGGGGAGGACGCAGGGGGAGAGAAACAGAGCAGCGGCCAGGGACGGGGCAGGGCGGGACAGGTGCTGGGGGCCTCGGGGTGCCAAGCTGAGCTTCGTGGGGTGTGGCCCCACCCCAGGGTTCAGGGGGACTGCAAAAGGGGTCGGAGGTCAGTGGGGACAGGGTGGGAGGGTGGGGATCGTGCAGACAGAGCCCGCGTGCTTTCTTTTTTTGTTTTTTTGTACCAGGGCTCGAACTCGCAGCCTCAAGAAGCCACTGAGCCAAACTCCCGGCCCTGGTTTTTTGAGGCAGGGTCGCACTGTGTAGCTCAGGCCGGCCTTGCACTCACATTGTAGCCCAAGCCGGTCTCGAACTCACAGTGCTCCTCCTACCTCAGCCTCCCGAGTGCTGGGATTCAAGGCGTGTGCCACCACGCCTGGCTGAGCTGGGGTGCTTTCGTGGGGTCTCCAGGTGGAGCCCGGCCTCATGCGCCCAGCCGCGCGCGCGCTCTTCTGCCAAGTGCGGCTGGGGGGGGCCGCCCGGGATTTTCAATGCGGCGGGAGCGCCATGGGCTGGGGACACGCGTGGGGCGCTGAGGGCACGGCCTGTCTGCTCGCGTGCCATAGCTGGGGCGGCTGAGAAGTGACCCGGTGAGGAGCGGGCACGGAGGGAGGCAGAGACAGAGGCGCGCGCCCCGGGGCCCGGGTCCACCAGGAGGGCGTGCTGGGGCTGGCGCCGTCCCAGAGGGAGCTCACGCCCTGACCAGCAGCCGGGCCCCCAGGAGGTTGGGGCGGCCTCCTCCCCTCCGGGCCCAGGGTGTCCAGGGTGCGCGTGCCGGAGGGCGCACGGGCGGCAGGGTCCCCGCGGGACGCCCAGTCAGTTTGGGTCCTGGCCGCGCAGGGCTCCGAGTGTCGGGGCGGGCGGGCAAGTGGGCAGCGGCACCGTCCGGCTGTGGAGCTGGGGAGGGACCGGTGCGGTGCGTCCCGCCTGTCCTCCCGAGGGGCGAGGGGCGGAGCGAGTATCCAGTCCCCGCTGCCCCCACCCCGCCCCGCGACTCCTGGGCCCACGTGACTCGAGGCGCCACTGCTGAGAGCCGCCCCGTCCTGGCGCCGCCGGGCATCTGGGCAGCCGGGGAGAGCGGGCGAGAGGTGACGGAGGCGCAGGAGCCTTGGGGACGCGGAGGGGAGAGGACAGCGGCCAGGGAGGGGACAGCAGGGGACAGGAGCAGAGAGGACCCCGCCGCCAGCATGCGCCCCGCACCCCCACCTGTGGAGCGCGCTTGGCCCGGGGCCGGCACCCACAGTGCCTGGCCCTGCCCGCATGGAGCGCGCTGAGCCCGGCCGCCGCCCCCAGCGCCCCACTGGCCCGGGCCCCGTGCCCTCTGCTTCCCCCGTGTTCCCCGCGTCCCCTGAGTCCCCGCCGCCCCTGGTCCCATCCCACGAGCGCGGTGGCCGGGGCGCCCGGAGGCCCCTGCGGGCCGAGGCCATGCGGCTGCGGGAGCGCTCCCTGCGCCAGGACCCCGACCTGCGGCAGGAGCTGGCCGCGCTGGCCCGCGGCTGCGATCTCGTGCTGCCCTCGCGGTTCAAGAAGCGGCTCAAGGCCTTCCAGCAGGTCGGTGCGCGCGCGTGTGCGCCGGTCCCTCCGTCTGTCTGCTCCGGCGGCCGGCTCCGTGCGTCCCCGCGGCTCTGGGAGGCTCTGGGAGGCGGCCTCACCCGCACCACCTTCCCCGGCGCAGCTGCCGGACCCGGGGTGGGGCGGGAGCTTTGGGTTCCCGTCCGTGCCGCCCGCCGTGCCCATCACTTGGTGACGTCCCGACGCCGGGGAGTCGGAGCTGGCCTCCAGCTCACTGCAGCACAGGCTGGTCGGTCCCTTGTGTCCAGGATCCTCCTGCCTCAGCCTCCTGAGTCCTGGGGTGACTGCTGTGCGCCCCCACACCGGGGCTGCCCCTTGTCCTAAAGTAAAGTGTTCTTATCGCTGGCTTTGCCCACGGTCTCCGAGGCCGCTTGGTCCCCAGCTACCCCTGTGAGGTGACAGGAGCCAGCGTCCGTGGTTAGGGGCTCCCCGCTGGCTGTTGCTAGTGGTGGTCAGGGCTGCCCGCTGCGCAGTGTTGAGTGCCAGGGGTCCCAGTGTCCACGGTTGGTGGTAAGGCGTCCCCGCAGGCAGCCTTGGTTGTTGGGAATCCCCACTTCCGCGGTGTTGGTGTTCGGGGATCCCCGCTGCCCAGGGTTGGCAGTTGGGGTCCCCAGCAGCCGTTAGCCGCGGGGAGGTCGTGTGCTGGGAGACGCCTCCCCCGGCCGGGCCCAGGCCCAGCCATTCTGGCCATGGAGACGCTGAAGCCCGCACCCCTGGCAGCCCCGACCCGGCGGGGACCGTGTGTCTTGGGGTGGTGGTTTACTTCAGGCACAGCGCCTTTGGGGGCAACTCTGGTTCCTCCCCAGGTGGGGCCCCCTCCTGCCCTGCGTGCCCGGGTGTGGGGTTTAGGGGACGTGCGAGGGGTGGGAGGGCACCTTGCAGGTCGGGGTCCTGTGTGCGGGGTCGGGGTCCACGTGTGGAAAGGTGGTCTCATGAGTAGACCCGCCTGCCCTCAGCCTTGCGTCCCCCTGCCTCAGCCTCCCACTGGCCGTTGCCGGCTCTGGGCTCCGTCCCGTCCGCCTGAGCTGGAGCCCCGTGCAGGAGGCGGCTGCCCCGTGAGCGCCCCATCTCCGGCCGCCCGACCTGGCCATCGCTTCACTGTCCCCGCGGCCCCGGGAGGGTGACGGCCCTGCCACGGCGCCAGGTCCTGGCCGGGGCTGCGTCTGGGGCGCTGTCCCCTCACCGCACCCAGCGTGCAGGGCCGGGACCCTGGCATCCAGGCGCAGCGGTCCGCGGCTCAGTGCGCACCCGAGGGCCGGGAATGGGGGACCCAGCGACCCGGGGACCCAGCTCCCGCGGTGGCCGCGCCCGCGCATGGGGCAAGAATGCACCCGCCGCTCCCGCCGCGCTATTTCTGTCCTGAGATTAAGCCCGACAATCCCGGCCGCCTGGCCTCACCGCTGCCGGCGCTCTGCGCCCCCTGCCGGCGTCTGCCCAGACTGCGGTCTGCTCCGCGGCCTCCGGGGCCGTCAGGGTCCCAGCCCTGCTGGTCGGTCCCAGGTCCGAGGCCGGGGGTCTTTACCCTCCCCTCCTTCCCATCTCCCTCCTGTGGCCCCGAGCCCGCCCTCCTAGCCACTGGCCGCCTGGCAGGAAGTTAGTGACTGTGGGGGCGCACACCTGTCATACCAGCACCCAGGGAGGCTGAGGCAGGAGGGCCCCAAGTCCCAGTCCGGATTCCCTGCCTCCCAGCCCGGGGCCCTGGGGTGCGTGAATGCGGGGGTCAGGGTTGGGGTCGGGATGCGCCCCCTCTGTCTGACACCGCTGTCCCCTGCTCGGTGCCAGGTGCAGACGCCAAAGGAGGAGCCGCGGCCCCCGCCGTCCAGCCAGAGCGTCCCTGCCTTCTACTTCCCCCACGGCCGCCCCCAGGACGCCGCCCACGTGGACGCCGCCATCGCCCGGATCGAACGCGTCTTCGCGCAGTTCCCTCAGGAGAGGGCCACCGCTAGTGACATGGGCCAGGTGGCCAAGGTGGGTGTGGAGGGCGGGGACTCCGTGGCCCGGCCCTCGGTCAGGGCCCGTGCGCCTCTGTCGTTTGTTTCTGAGAGGGGCCTCACTGCGGCGTCCTCCTGCCTCAGCCTCACCTCGGCCTCGCAGCCAGGACCGGCTTCCCCCACAGCAGCCCCAGCTCCTCCTGGGGAGCCCTCAGAGTTTGACGTGAGCTCGGGCGTTCCCGGGAGCTGCCACCGCGACCCCTGCCCGCGCACTGAGGGTCTGGGCTCCCTCGGGGCGGGGTGTCACGCGTAGCGCCGGCCGGGCACGGGCTCACGTCCGCTCAGGTTGTGTGTGTTGAAGCTCGTGTTGTATGTTCTGTGTCTCCCGGGCTGGCATGGAACTCGAGGCAATCCTCCCGCCTCAGCCTCCCGTGTTCCGAGAGCGTCTCGTCAGCACCGAGGTCACCATGCGTGCATGCATGCATGCATCCTCGGGGGTCAGCAGTGGGGACCCCTGGCTCCTCCCCGGCTTGGCCAGTGGGAAACTGAGGTCTCAGAGTGCTGGGAGTGCCCCTCACCCCCCCATAGCAAGCACAGCCACACGGTCTGTCCCTCCTCTGTCCGGCCTGGTCTCGAGCTCAGCCGCGCTGCAGGGGCAGCCTGTCCGGGACGCCCGGCCCTGTGTGTGCCTGTCCTGCAGACGCAGCCGGCTCGGCTGTCCTCGGAGGTGGAGGGGAGAGGGGACGGACTCCACGGTCCCCAGGTGGAGGGGAGAGGGGACGGACTCCACGGTCCCCGGCTGGGGCACAGGGACTCCACGGTCCCCGGCTGGGGCACAGGTCGCCGGTTTTGAGTGGGAGAAGGAACATTTTCATCCTGGGAGGCTGAGGCAGGAGGCTCCCAAGTTCTCTCCCAGCCTGGGCACACAGGGAGGCCCCGCCCCGAAGGACTAGGGAGGACGGGGTGCCGCTCGGCGCCCAGGAGGCTGAGAGCAGGACGGCCGTGCGTCAGGCTGGCCCTGTGGTGCCGTGTGGGCAGCCCTGTGTGTCTGCCCCACTGGGTGCCGAGCCCAAGGGCCCTGCACGCGAGCCCTGCAGTTTGGGCTGTCTGTGCGTCTGTCCATCTGTCCACACAAGGCCGCGCTGGTGCGCCCGGGTCTCTCTGTCACTGGGCTCTGTAGCCCGCCCTCCTCCGAACGTGAACAAAGCTTTTGAGAAGTATTTCCTCGTGTACTTCTGGTCACGTGGTTTGGACCCGGGGCCTTTACTTACCCGACCTGCACACAGTCCTTCCTTTCAGTTTGTATCCAGGGCCAGGGCCTCTCGGTCACTGCGAAGCTCAGGCTAAGCTCTGACCGGTGACCCTCCCGCCTCAGCCTCCCACACGCTGGGGTTACAGGCGTATCTGCCTATGTGTATGTGTGTGTACGCATGTGGATGTGTACAGCGCAAGGTGTAGAGTCGCTTAGTTTGTCAGAGCTGGGCTTGAACTTGTGATCCTCATGCCTCAGCCTCCTGGGTTGTGGGAAGACGGCGTGGGCCACCTCAGCTGCTCGTCACCTGGATGCCCGGTCCCTTCCTTGTGATTTCTTCGCCAGGCTGACCGCAGGTGTGGTCTGTGGTCAGTGCTGTCTCTGGGACAGTTCCCCCAGGCATGGCTTCCCCTCGGCTGGCTGTCGGGGGCCTCGCTGGTGTCACTTGGGGCCGCAGACCCCCTGCACATCCTCTGTCACGCTGGCACCAGGCGTGGTGTCAGGACGCCACGACGCAGGGTTCGGCATTTGTGGGACCCAGGGAAGCTGTGGGCGGCCCAGGGTCACCCAGCGCCTGGGCACTGGAGCCCGATCCCCCATGGAGGCCCCCACTCCTCGTGGTGACACCCGGCTTCCTCCACCATTGGCACTGCCTGGCCATGGGGTAGCCTTTCTCACCCCATCCAGTCCCCGGCAGGCCAGGCCGCAGGCTGGGCACGGGGGCGTCACAGCAGAGCCCTGATCGGCAACATGGGGTTCTGTGCTCTCTGTCTGACACCGCAGTCCCCTGCCCGGGACCCCACCAGCCGCCCAGCCCTGGTGGAATGGCCTGAGCCACAGCCACCCAGGATGCAGGAGGAGCTACCTCAGTCACGACCCAGGGCTGCACCCCAGCTTTGACCACACCTCCCCAGCCATGGGAGCTGCCTGGGCACCAGCCCTCACTCCCCAATCCAGAGTCCTTGCTGCTCCCTCCTGCCAGGGCCTTGTCTCAGTGAGGAGTCCTCATCCTCACACCACAGTGCGGGCCATTCTGTGCTTCCTCCTCGGACACTGCACCCGTGGGGTCTCCCAGACACCCTGAGTCCTGGTCCATCCGGGCCGCCATATGCAATCCCACAGCCCGGGTGGGTGCTGACACCCAGCAGCCCTCGGTGGCCCAGTCCTGGAGGCTGAGGTCCCCTGCGCTGGTCTCTCCCTATCTTAGTCCATCAGGGCCGCCATATGCAATCCCACAGCCTGGGTGGGTGCTGACACACAGCAGCCCTCGGTGGCCCAGTCCTGGAGGCTGAGGTCCCCT
>RJWM01047256.1:0-11710 GCA_004363535.1 Dasyprocta punctata
TGTCCAATAAATACATTACTAAGGTATTCACTCTTCCTACTATATTTATTCTCTGACCAATTGATACTTCCAAGGGTCCTTATCTATCATGTAATGATTCTGGAATTAGTGTCTGATGTCCTTCGGAAGAAATATTTCTCTTTACCAAATTATAAGATTGATGAATAAGCTATAGATGTCAACTCCTCTTTGATCTGTGGATGGTTGGCCCCACCCACATCCCTTTCTTACGAATAAAGAAGTTATTTTTGTCCGTGCGAACATTTTTCTTTGGGGATATTTGTAAAGCCAAGATGACAGATAAATGTGGTCAGGGTCTTCTTTTGGATAACATTAATTTAACTTGCTTAGAACTAAATAGAAATTACTACACCACACCCCCAACCCCTTTTTAAAGTGAGTGCTTTTTTCAGTATGAGAAAACTGGCTGAAACATGTTTTTTTCTGATTTGGACCCAGAGTAACTAATAAGTGTGGAAACCTGACAAGACATTGATCAGCTGAACCCACCATTTGTTTCATTTGATTGGGAATTAACTTAAATCATTCTTGTTTAACAATTTAATTCCAGGAAGTTCAGGTATAATTCATGAAGACCCATTTACCAATAATGACTCTAATTGCTTCTTTTGTGTTACTTTTAGGAGACTATCTAAAAGGGGTATGAATCATGTAGATTTTTGGTCAAGAGAACAGGCAATAGATTTAGATGTTTCAGATGTAAACACAGCAATTTCTAAATCTCCAACAGGGGTTGTGCAGTTAACTTTGGCTTAGTAGGTCAATAGTCATGATAAAGGAGCTGACGTTCTATTATTTTGTAGATTCCCGGTAACAGAGTCATTGAAAATATTAACATGCTCCAATGAAAGTCAAGGTTACCTGTTGTAATTGCAGTTCTTTTAATTTGGTTTCAATTTTGACGTTCCCTTACTCCACTGCCTCTAAAGCACTCTTGTAAAATATGCTAATGAATAAAACCATCTGCTAACACTGGGAAAAATTAGACAGTTTAATAATTTTTACAGTTATGAAGCACATGTTCATTGAAATGTAAAAGTTGTTAAGAATTATGTAAAAAATAGTATTTAAGTGATTGGAAGTGTACTAGGAAACTGAATTTTCATTTTTTCTTAAAATTTATCAGTTAGGTCTTTATAAATACATAGTATTTGGACACTTTGCCAAGAGTAATTTTATAAATGGCTGAATGACATAAACATTAGCTATAAGACATGAATATAACTGTTCTTTAAGAGAGTCTCATGAAAATACACATACATACACACATACACAAACACAAACACACACACACAGATTTACGTCAAATAGATCAGATGATTCATCGACTTAGTAATCAGAAGCAGTTTACTAAACAACAAGAGTCAAATGCCTGTTACATTTATATAAAATGGGGAAACTAAAAGAGTAAACTGTGCTATAATATTTATTTCAATGTCTGTTCTGGATGTGAAACAGCACCACAACTAGATATTTCAAGACATTGCAGAGACCCTGTTAGGAAGACCGAATAAAAAAGAAAAGACATTTTATCCAACTTCAAAACAGGTCACTTATTTATTTTTTAGAAAGTTTTGGACAAAATATCATTATGAAACATTTTTTTCCTAGTTACATTTGATTTAGTTTAGGTTCTTATTGAGTTGGCTAGCTAAACAAAAGGGAATAATTTTTAAAAGTAATTTTTTGCTGATGATCATTCTTTAATTTTCTGTCATGTTAGGGAGCAGAGACAAATATTCAACCAAATCTTCCTAAATTTCCCAGAACTAGGGCCAGAGGTGTGGCCCAGGGGTAGAGTTTGTGCCTTGGGTATACAAGGCCCTGGGTTCAATCCCTGGTCCTCCTAAAGAACAAACCAAATATCCTTGAGTTTTGTCTTTTATATTAGTGAATTTTGACCAAGTTCAGTGTTAGTCATGAAAAACAAAATCAGATGAGTTTTGAATTGACTTTCTTTACAGTAGAAAATGTTTACAGTGTTTTGTAAAAAGCATACATCAAGCAAATTAATATAATCATACAGAAATAACTAGAATTATAAAAAAGATTAGAACTTTTGTGTTTTTATTACCTCATTTGATTCTTATAATATCTTATTGATATCCTTATTACACTACTTCAATCAGAAAAATCTTTACAAAAGCTTATTTATTATTTATTTTCAGTGGATTAGTTCTGTTTGGCATATCAACTGTGATAATGTAAATAATGGAAGTGAGGTCTATCAAGGTTCACTGTGGGAGCAAGATTTCTTTATACTGGATAATATCGCAAGTATCGCACAATCTTTATTTAAAGGGTCTTTTATATTTCACTACTTACTTTTCTATATATTATTTTATTTGGTCCCCCAAACAATCTTGCTAAGACCTAGGGCAGATATTATAGTTCCATTTTTATATAAGAACTGAAACCAAGGAAGTTTCCATGATTTCACTAAAGCAAACCCTGAGAGAAGTCCTGGCCGGGATCCATTGCCAAGTGGTCTGACTGCACTAATGCAGCGTGATGGAAAAGGAGGAAGAGACACCTGAACAAGCATGGTCACCAAGGCAAGCAAGGAGTTCTTCACCATGTAATTATTGCTGGGGTGGACAGACTAAGGAAATACTCACAAAGACATAAATATTATCAAAACAAATTCAACCGAAGGCTATGTCAATTCCATAGGCTCTGTATACCCCTTAACTTCCTGTCACTTTTAGGAAGTCATGTATATCAACAAGAACATCACATCTACTTTAGGTCAGTAGTCTTTGTTCTTAATCTGCATGTTTTGTCTTTGTAAGGAGTAAAGCAGCATAGGTAACAAAAATTCCCTGTATCTTCCGGGGGATAAAAAAACATTATATAAATGTTGGTGTTAATATCATCATTAACATGTGTAATGCTTGTCACCTTTTTACCTCAGATGCATTGTGCACAGTTGAATGAGGTAATGTCTGTGAAGCTTTCTGAGTTCTCCAAATGAAAATTAAGACATAAATACAAAGTGTTTTTATCAATAAAGTATTAGATGAATCTGGTCTAGACAGAAAGTAATAAAGTTTGGGTGGTGAAGTAGAACTGACAGCTCTTTGCAAACACTGCAGATGACTGAGTACCACTGGTTTGGATTTTGAAATACTTATGCCTTTGTTTTCCTAAAGTTATACTAGCCTTAATTAAAATTTAAATATGAATCATTGGAGGAATCTGTCCAAAGTAAAGGTTTTTTTTTTTTAACAATCTTCATTTAAAATACTACTTCGATCACTGTTATAAGAGAAAGCCAATTTCAGTGTAAAGCAAAGGTTATTACCATGTAATACAATTTTGTCTTTCTCTCTCTCTCTCTAAATATATATTTTTTGATCGTGTTTATATATCCTATATCCTAGATGACGAATCTCAGTTAGGGTCATTAACATAGATGAGATAAGGTTTTGTCATTTAGTAAGATTATTTTCTTCTCCATTCATCATTCTTGCATCAAGGTACAGATGAATTAAAGTATGTTTTCAGAATATACAGTCACCATAATCTCCCTACTCAAGGAAGTTTGCAATACTTCTGTGAAAATAGCATTTGGAGACACTCTAAATGGAACTCTGCAACTACATTAAGACATGTTTTTTGAAGAGTAGTTCTCTGATGTTTTCTCCAGTTCCTCTGCTGTTATTATTAGATATTATTATTAGTTATTATTGGTTATTATTAGTAAAATGTGGAGTTAAATTTAGTTCTTTTGTGTTTACTGCTGTGATGTTATTCAGTTTCATTTCAATTGACAATGAATTAATAAATTATTTGGTTTGTCCCTTGTTAGAAAAAAAAAGAGGATTTTGTAATGTGAAGCCTTCATTACTATTTTAAACATTTCCCCTTTTGTGTCTTACCTTTACATTAACTCATATCTTTAGACATAGAAGTTTCAAAATTAAACTCCTGGATGACACAAAGACAAATGCACCACAGATGCCCGAGCCTAGCTTTCATTACAATATCCCAGCACCTAGGTGAACAATATGATAGAACTGGGTGCTTTTCTCTGAAATGTAACTTCAGAGTCAAATGAAGGCTAGGAATGGAGGCATATTTATGTCTCCTACTACACACACACACACACACACACACACACACACACACTGAACAGTAATTTGGTTGAATTATTTGAATGACTAGAAAAAAATTTAGTCATTTAAAGAGGGACAACATTACTAAGATACTGCAGTCCCCATCTGTTTCACTGCAAGGTTACTTTTTGATATGAAGTCAGATTTCAAGGCCTGGATATCTGATGATCATTATAAATAATAAACAATGTAAGCAAACCTGGGGTTGAGTCTCTGTTTCTGCCTTGAATGTGTTTAGCTATCTTGCTATTTCTTAAAATCTGAAAAGCCAGAGGTTAACCAGCAAATTATCCATTATTTGAAACAAAACATCAAAAATATGAAAATTATTTTTAAAGTGAATAGTACCATGAAGTTCCCTGAATGATTTCTTTGGCATCTATCTATTTGATTAGTATTTTTCTCTGACTTTAGCCAACCATGCATTGAGCCTGGGTTTATCTACACTCTCCTCTCATTCCCCATTGGAGGGATAATTGCTGTTCTTTCCAAATCTCCTAGGATGGTCTTTTACTCTGCGAAGTTGTAAGGAGATGTGACATCCAGTCCTAGTTAATCAGTGTTCAGCCCAAACCCACAGTTGCAGTGAAGGAGGTGGCACTTGCAATTTGCCTGTGACACTGACCAGGTTTTTAAGGAATACGAGTGAAGGAAGATAGCATAAAATACTTAAATTTTTATGGAAAAGGTATAACTTGGTGAAAAAGCACCATCATAAATTCCCAAAAAGTGTATCTTAATGATACACTTAGAGTAAATCATTTGCCTTGAGAGACAGGAGGTCTCTGGTGACCCGCACTGCAGCCACAAGAGACTCCTAGACTAGCTACTTTCAGCTAAATGTACTCTCATATTAATATTTTAAAACGCCATAATGCCTCTCTGAAAACCTCAGAGGACAGATACATCAATTTGCGAGGTCTTCACTCCAGGAAATAGAAACAGGGATAATCTGCCATTAAAAGAAATAGTTCATTATGTCTGCTTCTTGGGAGCACATAAACTATGTCCCTCACATACTTAAGTTGCAAATCCTCACTTTAATGTGAAGGGAAACACCATGCCCCAGAGCTTTATTGTCCCACTGTTTATTAGTACAAAAAGGTTTGTTGTGGTATGAAATCTTAAGCTTGTTGCAGTAATCAATCAGCTTCAAAGAGTCTTTACCCTGAGCCAGATTCATTACAAATAAATCAATTAAACATAAAGTTTCTATTTTCGGGGAGGTTCACAATGCAGAATAGAAGCAAATGCATCATGGTTAGAGAAAGGAATTTTCCTGGAGCAATGTCTCTTCACAAAGAGCCCTTTTGCCTTTATTGCACCATGGAGCACATGCTGTAGTTTGCTCTTTTATTTTAGTTAATTGCAGACATTCTTCTTCTTAGCATATATTTTTCATTGGGGGAAAATCACATCCATGTGAAAAAGATATGTGGTAAGCTAAAAATATTGCTGGAGGCAGGAAAAATAAACAATTGGTTTGTGTGTTCTTGTCATTACTAGTCTGAACCTCTAGTGAAGCATCTGGGCAATTTTCATTCCCAAAGCTTTATAGTATTTTTTCAACCTCTGTACTCAGACTGTTTACAGTACAGGCAATGCAGTGGCAGAAGGAAAACAAAACAAAAACAAAAAATCCCTTGAAAACCAAAACACAAAGATAACAAAAACTCAAATCAACAACAAGTCTCTCAGTATCTCAACATAAAAGTCATCCTGGTTATTGACACAAATAAAATAAAAACTGCATGTTCTAAACCAAGAGGCATCTTTGATTTGCTCTAGGAGTGTCATATTGGAGTGCAGGAGAGACATTTTTTAAGTCAAATTATCAGTTGAAAACTAAAAAAAATCACTCATCAGTGACTTCCTTAATTTTCACACAGTTTATCCCGATGTGTTTTTAATAAAACTATCCTGTTTTCAGACGTTCCTAGGTAGTGAGAGTTTTTGGTTGTGACAGATGCCAAAACCAAGTGATTCTATCACCATTATGGTCAAAGTCATATGTGCTATGGGAAGTAGGGAGATGAGGGTAGGCCGGAGAATGCGGAACACGGAGTAGAGGTGTGGGGTGCTGAGAAGAGTGGAGTGCGATCTACTTTATTTATCACCTGGCCTAGTAGAATGGTGGTCACCCAAATTCCAAAATGAGCAACTGAAAAATTCCTCAGCATCCCAGTTGAGTGTCTTGTCAGCTACTACTGATACTTGTTTTGGTGATACACAATATGCTCTGCATGGGAGGACATATGAGAGTGCACTTCGAAACCATCCCAGAGACAAAGGTAAAAAACAACCATAACAGTAGCACTTCCAGTGGGAAAACACTCTCTGCCAGTCACCTAGCAGGGTCCATGCTTAGTCTCCAGTCAAGCAATTTCCTTTAGGTTGCTAGATGGAGAGAGAGAAAGGCAGAGAGACAGAGAGAGAGAGAATGGGGGTGGGGAGAGAGATCATCATTTTCCAGAATTGATAATGTGACAGTGCTGATTTGTTTGTCTGGGATGAGGTTGAATCAAGACCCTCCAGCGGTAATGAAACACCTGTTCTGATCATAAACGAACCACGCTAGAAAGAGAAAGGGAAATACTCCCAAGAGTCAATGTCAGCTTATTCAATGTGCTTCCAACTTCTCCACTGCATCATTTTTGGAATGAACTTCTCCTACAAAATATTCCCCAAAGGGTGTGACAATATTGAAGCACACCAATGGCACATCAAGTGACCTTGTATTTACATTATGAGAATATAAATGCTCAAGGTAATTAAAGAATTGTGTTCTAATTAAGCAAATCAGACCCCACCTTGGAAATTTTTAGTATTTACTAATGGGTAGCATGCATGCATTCTGCAGATAAGTGCTTCATTTGTGAAAACAAGTATTTCTTCTTATTTGTTATAGATATGTCTACTAGTAAATCATGTACAGTACTTATTCTCAGGGACTGTAAACTTAGAATTAGTTAGGAACATACTTCAGATATCACAGAACTCACTTATTATATATGTCTCTTTACCAATATTCTTTATCAAAAAAGTATTTGAGGTGAAACGTGGAGAACACTTAAAATGTCAAAATATTTAAATTAGAACTCGCATCAGAAAACGGTGAATAAAGCTTTGAGCACAATAAATAATTGGGCTATTTTTATAAAGGAGGTTGATACAGTGTACGACCATTAAAGAAATTTTTGTCACTTTCACCTATATCCTTACTAGAATTTCTCATATGATAATGGAAACTCGTTGTGTGTTTTCCCATAAAAATTGAGGATCACATGAAGGGGTTTGGAACAAACAATTTTTGTAATTTAAAAATTGTATAGAATTTTTTGTTAGATGTTTAGATTCTTATCCTTCAGCATTAAGATAACTAAGTATAATTCAATGGAATATTTTGTTACAGAAAAGATTTTAAAAGTTCTGTTAGCTAAAATAAGGCTTAGTTTCATAATTGGTTTTCAAAACATACCTGTTTTGGTTTTTTTTAACTGGATGGGTAATGGAACAGTTCGGTCAGATGGGTTAAACCAAAAAGGTTGACACAGACAAAACAAAAGCATGTTCTTGACAAATAAGCTGCCTTGAAAAACAAACAAAATGGTAACAATGATGGTTATCACGATGAAAGAGATAAAAGGGAAAAAGAAAATTAGTGAGATTTTGTCCTTATTAATATCAAAAATTTCTTTTCCACTATAAATAGCCAACAAGTGAACTGAACTTATGAGGGGATTCTGAATTAAAGGAGTTGGATCAAGATATATGTGATTATCCAAATTCTCCATGTGATTATCAAGGCATAGAATTTATTTTTCTTTGCTACAATAGAAAAGTTTTTACTCTATTGTTAACAGTTATGTTACTAAGCTATTTATCAAAAAGTTCAAGGGTTAAGATACTAACTGGGCAGTATAGTCTGGTCATGATCAAAGTTTCTTAGAAAGATTGATAGAATAAGAATTTTATCATTGTTTTGGCTGATACATAGATCTAGGAAGAGGAACAAAAATGAATGATAGAAAAATAAATTTTCTGACATTTTTAAGGTTTTCTCAATGAGGTAAAAGTGTCCTTGGATGACTTGTTGGGTTTTTGTGCTTGAAGCCTGCTGGCTGCTCAGAAAATGGCTTTTTCTCAGAGGCTGGGCCTGGAGATCACTGAGAAGAAAGCTGACAAAAAGCGTTGATGCTGAACCCTGTGAGCCTTCTGTATGTGGCTTGGTGTATAAAGAATTCCCTTTATGTTAACTGGTCAGTTTGTACATTATTTCTATTTTGTCGAATTATTCCTGGGGAGGGAGGAATAGGTATCCTCTGGTTAGAAGAAAATTTAAATCACTCCAAAGGCAGAAAGTTTCCTTCTGACTGTCTTTTTTCAAGTTTTTGTTTAATGGCACATGCCTCTCTGATTTCAGCTGGTATAATTCTTTCATCTTTAAAACTTACAAGGCTTGTCACATGATGAATTCAGGAGAAGTTAGCCACTGAGTCATTCAGGAAAATTTAACCCCACACATTCTTTTAGGCAAATTATTCTTTAGAAGAAGTATGGCTCCAAATCTCACTTACTATGGTGAACAATTTTGAATCCTAGGACTTTCCGCTGAAGTTTGCCTCACTTCAATTGTGGATTTGTTACAATCCAATTGTAAAAATACATTATTAGAGCATATTTAATATACTTTCTTCTGAGTCTGATTGAAAATATATTTTGCTTACTTTATCATGACATTTCTGGATTCTTGGCTGTTGATTTCAGGACAAGGGATGACCAATGTTCTATCTTAACCCTAAAAACAGAACATTTGGGGAATGTTTGGACCTGCCTGGATTTGATGACGTGTCGTTAATGGGAAAACTTCCCTTAGAAGACATTTGGAACAGAGGGCTTTGAATTCTTTGTAGTATAATAGAAGTTTACTTATAGTATTAGATGAGACCCTCACTCCTTTTCAGCCTAATCAGACCTCCAAGCTCACCATTACACATCAATATTAGGACTCGGAAGTACCAATGTTAAGCTGCAGAATCATTATAATGGGAAAACTAGTACATTTACTTTATGAAGAAATTCACTTGTATAAAACTGAGTCATTAAATATTCAATAATATTGGTTTGCAGGTCAAATATATTATCCAGCCTTTTGGGTTAGCAAGGGGAGAAACTAGATTTCATAGCCAGAATGGAAAAATTAGAAAAGAAGTGGATGCAGTGGACACAGCTATACAAGTGAAAGAAAAGAAAAGAAAAAAAAAAACCATGATGATGGGATAAACAAGAATTCCAGGATAGAATAAAAGTAAAGTGATTATCCAAACTATGCATTGAGACCAATGGAAGTCTCACTACATGTGAGCCTCTGACAGACATTGGAGGGAAGGTCCTCGTAAAGAGAAAATGGCGTCAGCTCAGAAGCGGAGCTGAGCCCTGAGTGAGGTGGGGGAATTCCGCAGGATGCTTCTGCTCTTCTGTGGAGGGCCAGTGGTGAGTTCACCTATCCATAGCAGAAGAGAAGACAGTAATTTGGAGATTGAAGATATTTAGAACTATGTGAAAGTATTCATAAGAAACCAAGAAAAGATTAAAGAGACTTGAGAAAGCCACAGTGAGCCCAGTTCAAGTGAGAAAACTCTGAATTTGCTTCTATTTTTAGGTAGCTTTGACCTGCTTTGGAATCTCCCAAATGTTCACAAATTTTCTTTCTCTCTAGACATCCATGGTAATGTCATACATGGCCTGTTTGCCTCATGAAGAAAAACATGTTTCAAAGTCTACCTCCCAAAACAGATCAAATTTGCTTCTTGTACTGTATCAAACAACTGTGGCAAACGTGCTAATGTAAAATGGATTCTAATTGCTTTACCTGTCACTCTAAAGTCTTTTGTTATTCTCTCCCTGGTAACATTTTTTTCATTAGGGTAATTTGGAAAAAAATAATTTTTATTATTAATTTCATTGGTACATTTTAGATATATATGTGATCACATTCATTAGACAACATTTCTATCTGTACATGATATTTCTTGATTCTTCTTTTTCTCCCAAATCCCTCTCTTTCCTTCAACCTCTTGTCCTCTTCTTGTTTACAAAATTTTGTTTCTATTTAGAAAAATATTTCTGTATTCCAAAGTTAGAGAATTTGAGGTAAGAATGAGGGAGTGGATTGTAAGGCAATGTACGTGGGCAGTAGAATTTAGAGAATTTTTTGTGTCATACCACATCCTACCACTGGACAGATAATATAAAATATATTTTTGTGTGTATATACAATATCTATATGATTATAAATATTATTTGTACATTAGGGCTTTTCTTATTTTCTACAAACATAGAAAGATTGTGCTGAGCTGTAAAACTATCTCTTTGATTGCACACTATATAAAAATAAAATGACAGTTTCAAAATACTTTACCCTGAAAACTTTTCTATTACTCAGAGAAGCTCTTCTTAACTGCTTCCTTTGAGTTTGGTTTGTGATTTACTGGGTCCATTTAGAGGCAGCTCATATTTTCTAGACATACTGTAGGTATTTTAATGCCTTAATCAATTTTTGCCACTTTAGTTCCTCTGCTGGGCTAGATTAATCTTCCTCTTGCTTCCCAACTTTCAAAGAACACTTATCAGAATCACCTTTACAGGAAAAAATGAAGCTGCAATTAAAAAAAAAAACTAAAAAGCTCATCTCTACTAAGTTACATATCACAAATATTCTTAAGTACATCATAAACAATGTTTAGAATAAAGTCTTACATGTGTTCTTTAGTTCTAAAAAGTATGTAAAATGAATATTGTTTGCTTTTAAATTTAAGTTAATTTGATTTTTGGCTTACTCCAGTGATGTACATAATATTTCACTTTCAAAATACTGATAACCTAAAATTTGTGGTACTGGTAAAAATGAGATTAAAGCATGGGAGAAAGAAAGGAAGTAGAAAAATGCATGGGAAATTTTGTGCAAATTAATCTCTAATTTCTAGTTTGGGGAATATATTATTCAGCAGAAATCTGCTTATGCCCCCTAAGTTTTTTCCTCCTTTGGTATGGTTTTAGCACATATGTGATCTCTTTTTTTTATGACAATCTTTTTCATCTTCTCTCCATGAAGGCCTAAGCTATTACATAAAGAAATGAAGAAAGGGGAAATAGTTGCTTGCTCTTCTGCTGTAAGAGCAGACACAAGAAATTGAACTGGATACTCTTCTTTTTCCTTTCTTTGGAAGTAAATGGGTGACAGGAATACTTTGCTGGGTTCTAACTACTTTATAAATGTAGCAGGCCAAGGTATCTGGCTCTTAAATTTTTCTCTGCAATGTTGTTTCCTTTTGGTAAGCATCAGTAAAGAAAGAAACCACATTTTAAATTCAGAAAAAAGCTAAAGATGCCTCTCCACAACCTTTCGATATCTATGCTGATAAAAACATCTGAAGATGCATGTAATTGCCAGTCTAGCCTCGGACTTCCAGAATCATTCCCACAGGACTGCTTTAAAACATTTGGAAATCTTATCGCAGAATAGATTTTAAAGGAATGAAATAAGACTTGGGACAACTCTAGAAAAAAAA
>RJWM01047257.1:0-11978 GCA_004363535.1 Dasyprocta punctata
ACCAGTATTGCCCAGAAAGCAGTACCTTGGGCACTGCTGCTTTATCATTACATTCTTGCAGAAAAATATTTTGGAAAGTTGGGAATAGAATACATAATTCCTTGTTTTAATCTAGAAGTCTTCAGATAATTGTCTTCCTGTACCTTCCTCTTTATAAGATGTCAATTCTAACCCCCTTGCCAAGGCACACAAATTGCTGCTTTTACATCCACAGTCACAATCCCTGTTATCTCTTTCCTCTCACCCATGGGTATAAGGTAAACACAGCAGAGCCGAGACTGCCAGTTTCTGGTTTCCTGTAATTTGACAGGACCAGCATGTATCCCATTTGCATTTTGAGAACAATTGCCACTTACCTGTGATGCAAATTAGTGATTTTGATATTGCTAAAAATGAGACTTGTAGATTTTTGGCAATAGTCACGCTTTAAATTTTTTTTAATAAAAGACAAAGAAAAAGGAGGGAGTAGGAGGGAAGGAGCGAGAGAGAGAATCTAAAAGGAGTGATGAGCAAGTGACTGCAAAATAAGCATAGCACACCTGTCGTAGCATCAAGAGAACACTGTATGTGCTCTGTTCTGTACTAAACTTGAGATTAAAGGGATTGTCAAGTAAGTCAGGATGTTGTGACAGTGCCTATCCCCTGTCACGGGTCACATTCAGGTCAAATAATGCTTGCAAAAAAATAATGTCCTTTCTCTAGCCACTGATTCCATCCCTTTTGCTTTACCAAATATTCTCTTTTATATCACATAACAAATTAGTTTTTTAAAAAAGTAAGGAAATTGGTAAGAAATATAAATTCTCAAGAAACTTACTTGAATTTATATTTATTAACTGCTTACACAATGGCAAACTTCACACAGTCCCCCAACTTGAACACCAACTTCTATCACAGTTCAAATATTTGAAAGGTTAATATTGTAAGACATGCATAGTTGTATTATTCACTAAAGATATAAACATAAATATTACAACACTCAACTCATGTAAAAATTCAAGCTATTGGAAACTAGGTTAGTTTTGTACCCTAAACCTGGCTTCACTGGTTTGTTATTGCTTTTTTATTCAATTCCAGTTGTTTCAAAAGTACATGAATTTGGGACGAGGATTTAGTTCAGCAGTGTACGCACCTGCCTGACAAGTGCAAGATTGTGAGTTCAATCCCCGATACCAAAAAATAAAACAAACAAACAAACAAAAAAAACATGAATTCACCTTTTACATTTTAATATGCCAAAAATTTTATATCTCTAAATGCTAATGAAATTTTTAAAAACTTTGAATATTAACCTATCATTTCAGTCACAGTTAGATGAATTGCGACAGGTAAAATATAATTAACCATATCGAAAAGATTTATTCTTGGAGAAATCATACTTCCTTTTTCCCCCCCTCTTCTCTCCTTGCTTGATCTATGAATATCCATTTCCATGCTCAGTCGGTTCTCTATTCATCCTTTGTCCACAATTGTATTACCAATTAAGAAATTTTTAGCATTTGCCTCCTCATCTGAAAAAAAACATGGTTTATAAAAAATAGAGGAAAACCTAGAGTGATTTAAAAAAACACTGGGTCAGAAGTGGCACAGATTAAATCCCAGCACTCGGGAGGCTGAGGTAGGAGGAGCGTTGTGAGTTCGAGGCCGGCTTGGGCTACAACGCCAGCGCAAGGCCGGCCTGAGCTACACAGTGCAACCCTGCCTCAAAAAACTAGGGCCGGGAGTTTGGCTCAGCGGCTTAAGTACCTGCCCTGGCAGGTGCGAGGTTGTGAGTTCGATCCCCGGTGTGAGAGTGACACAGAGAAGCAGTAAGTCGTTTGTCCCCATTCGGGATATATGGCTGGCCTGCAGATGATGATCTGATCATTATTATTGCATTATTCACCCCCCAAAAGCAGATACATTCTCTCCCTCTCCCTCTTTGACTCTGTTTCTGTCTGTCTGTCTCTGCCTCTCTCTCAGGTAAGAAACTTTCAATTCAAGTAAGAAACTTTCCCTCATCAAGTCAGAAACTTTCAGTAAGCATTTCTTCAGGGCTGACTATGATGGGAAACCTTAGACCTTTCTTAGTGATCAGATACTTTGGTGTTAGAAAAAAGAACAGAATCTATAATCATGAACCCATGCACACAAGTAACTCTGTGTCTCCCTTCTATCATTTTCCACTCTCTTTATTAAGTTCATTATTTTTGCTTAAATGTATATAACACAAAGATATACGTTTTAATCATTTTAAATGTGCATTTCAGGAGTTTTAAGTAGATTTACAATGTTGAGCAACTGCCCATTTCCAGATTTTTTCATCTTGCAAAACTGAAACTCTAAATGCATTAAACAATAACTCTGTATGTTTAACTTTAATTTTTGTTTAATGGCCAACATGTGTCAACCAGCTGACCTTCTTAACATTTGCTATCTACTTATCTAGTAGGGAGGGAAGTTGAAATTATGTGTTTGCCTCAGGGCGTTGGCATGTTAAGACAGGAAGGTGGACAAAAGCACTATCACTCAAGGCTTGTCTTTAAATACACAACTGACACTTGAGGTTGGTGATACATTTTAAGTGAGTTTCAAAGTAAAATAGCTGATGTTTTAGTTTCAAATTTATTACTGGCAATACAAATTACTGTACACAGTTGTGATTCAGAAGATTATTCTATTTTTAAAACATGATAAATCTTTTCAAAGAGAAGGAATGGCACTGTGATTTTGTCTGTACCCTTAAGGTTCATTGATCTTTAATTTATGAATTCTCAGAGGGTAATTTTAGGCTGAATTAGCCATTACCAGTCTCTGAAAATCTCCAGGCATCTTGCCTGTCCTAGCTTGGACATTGAATGCTCCCAAACATCCATGTGTTAGGCTTGATCTATGAGGTGGCACCATGGGGAGGTGTCAAGAACCAGGAAATGGGGCCTAATGGGTGATGCTTAGGTTATTAGGGACAAGCCCTTAGTGAAGATTGTGGGGCACTGGTTACTTCCTCTTTCTCTTCTGTCCTGGCTCATAAGAAGAGCAGTTTTCTCCCCAGTGTTCTCCTGCCAGGAAGTGTTATCTTACCACAATCTTAAACAGTGGGGCCAATTGATCAGGGTCTGGAACCACAAAACTGTAAGCTGCAATTAATCTTTTCATTTTCTAACTTAAATATATCAGATATTATGCTACAGTAATGCAAAGCTGATTAATATACATTTTCCCTGAACTACTGTTGGTTACTTTGAACAGGGGCAGGGATGACAGAGAATCATTCCCTGTGTTCCTGGGCCTACCTGTGGGTCACAAACCTGTATGTTTTCCAAATCTTCTTTGTTAGGATGTAACAAATAGTATTTCAGGACTTCCAAGTCTAGCCTAAGAAGGAGTTACAATATAACCTGCCCTTATTAATAAACATAGTGGGCTTTTTGGAATATTGTTTGTATCACTTACAAGTGCCTCTTTTTCATATTTTTCTCAGGAACTCACAACTGCAAAGTTGCAGACCAATTTTTGTTTTATGAGCAGGAACCTAGTATTGTTGTTGTATTAAAATTTTTCTTGTTCCATGGCACCAAACAGAAAGAGACATGCTGATATATTTGAAGTTGACTATTCATTTTCTCTTTGCTAGTGATCATTAATACCAGTTGGACAGTTATCCACATAAGCAATTTGCCACAATAGTGACTGAGAAAAAATATTGAAATGCTAGGCTGTTAAAATGGTAATATGTCAAAGGAAATACTTTTCGTTCAAAACGTATTCCTCAAATTATATGTTTGGTCTCTAGTGATATGAACTATAAAATATGCCAGGAGTCCAAACTATTTTTATTGAAACCTAGCTCGGGAAAACAAGGATTAAATCTCTTAAAAGCTCATTTGAGTACAAATATTTGGGCTCTAGCAATAATACATCTATAAAGGTATCTAGAATTTAGTACAATAACACCAATAGAAAAGAGTATTTCTTCAGCTCAGTTTTCTCATGGAAAGTGACATGCATGCTGCTTTAAATGACTGCTACTGTTTTATGATATTTTTCAAAAAATGATCAGTTTAAAGAACTTTGTTTAGTGTATTTTGCTTCTGCTGATGCTTCATGCCTGTTACTGAATTCATTTGCAAATGGAATATAGAGAGATCAATGCCAACCTTGTGCCTTACAAATTTTCTTTTGCCTGGTCTCACATAAAGCTATGCAGTTGACCTCGTTAGAACCACCACTAGTAAGTTTATTTCTGGACCTCTGTTTCCAACATAAAGTAATATTAGAACAATCCGGCTTTGGGTTCACAGAACCCAACTAGAACACGTGTCACTGAAGCAGGTTTAACTGGACCTTGTGGCATGAAGCAACACAGCAGAGGAGTTATACTGATCCCACGCAACCAAAGGGACATGATCTGACTGGACTAAAAGGACATCACTTGATTGGACTGAACTTCTTAAACAACACTATTTCTCATTTTATTCTGACTTTTGCTCACTGATGTTAATTCACATTCTAAAATAAACATTTTTCTAAGGTGAACAAAATATACAGTGAAAAATATTAACATATAGAAATAGCATAAAAAAAATCCAGCCCAACTAACACCTAAGTACTTTCATATATGTGATGATTATCTGCCTATTGTGTTTTCATGTAAATCATTTACAGAATTTTGTAATTTATTTGGTATATCTCAGTGGAACAACAATTCTTTTAAAATATAATAATGATGATCAAATCTTTTATATATAAAGGTATGAACTACATGTCAAAACTGTCCTTGGTTTCTTTATTCTTTTTAATCTCTTACTGTCTGTACAACATTAGCTTCTCTTCAACAAGCAAATTTGTACAAAGAAATTTTTTTCTGTCTCATTCTATCAAATTGAATCACATCAATTGAAAATTTAAAGAATTATTATAATCATTTACTATTTTCTTTTAAATACTTTCAGATTTTTGAGATGGAGCCAAATTCCTTTGTACATATAAAAATAGAGCAGTTTAAAGAAGTGATAGATATTTGGCAAGATTTGTAGGTAAAATGGATTTTTTAAATGTACATGTTTCAGGAAGATGTCTTATGGGATATACTTAGAGACATCACACTTAAAAGAAAGCTTGAAGCAATATCATGTTCATAAAAATTAACTGTTCTTTCCTCATGTTCAAGACATGAATTCATGTTTTTAAATGCTTTTTCTACAGTTGATGATATAAGAATTGGCTCAAACTGTATAATAAGTGTTTGGAATGATATACTCATACAATTTAAGGAGTTATCAAAAGGCTAAATTATTATTTCTTTGCATAAATTTCTTTAATCTACAGATGACTACAGTTAAAAGATAGCACTCTATAAAAGCAAGCTACAATGTGGTATGATCTTTATGTTTCAAAAGTGCTGAAATGTATTGTATTTTGTATTCCTGGCAATAGCCTCAATTTCTAAGGTTTTTCTAGACTCCTTGCACATTTTCACTGTGTAACTGAGAAGTAATTTCTGTAGTTCATTCATAAACCTCTCGACTTATAGTAAATCTCCAATTTATGGACAAGTCTCTTTTCCAGAAAATATAAGTCAGATTCATTCATAAGTCCAACAAAGTGAGTCTCATAAACCTTTGATACAAATATACAATATCAAGCACTAAAATACCAAAGACACACACACAGAATAAATGATGTCTACATCTTTTCTCTGCAGTTCAATCTTAATTGTTATCATTTTTGTTATCATGGTTATTAATCTGGGCATCCTAGCAGTCCCCTCTACATCACTACTGCTTTTCTTCCCACTTTCAGACATCCTGGGCTCTGATTGAGAACTGCACTGCGATCGCATTGTACAGGAAGCACACAGCAGCACAACCATGACAATGTCAAGCAGACACATGAGCTACTTACACAATTTATTCTCATCTATGACTGTAATGTGAGGTCAGAATGGTCATAAGTCAAGGACTTATGGTACACTTCGTTTTCATATTTGTTGCATTAAAGACTTCATATACCAAGGACTTGACATTCGTCACCTCTAATCCTAATTAACCCGCAAGTCACTCTTCATTCATATTGTGCATTTAAGGAAACTTAGACTTGAGGCTTATGGATAACATTTCCAAGGCCTCACTACTAACTGTGACAGAAACATAATGTGAATGTTCTCTTGCTCAAAGCATAGAGTGTTTATTCCACTCTCTGACATGACTTACCAGCACAGATAGAGACCAGAAGAACCAACATATAGATACCTCTAAATGTTACCAAGGATCTCAGGACTATGGATATCCATAAAAACCATAAAAACAGCAGATTACCCTTAGGGACAAAGCAGCTTATGACACACTGCGACTCCGGCAGTGCTTGGACTGTGGCTGACATTTTTGTTTTTTTGTGTGTGGAAGACTTTCTTTTTCAGTGATACCTAAATTTATCAATACCCCTGCATCAAATGTCCACTACATAAAAGGTCTTGTAGGCAATAAAATTAGATAAAATATAACTGTTTTACATACATACATTTTATTGGGCATACTTACACTAAAAAATAGCTGATTGCTTATTTGAAATTTAGTCTAACTCGGCATCTTATGCTTTTTTCTTTTTCTTCTTTTTTTCATTCCTTTCTGTTGAACCCAGAAGCTCTACCAATAAGAGGTACAGAGTTGTTTCATGTCATTTTGTTTTTAATTGTCCCTCTCCCTCTTGGTGAGCCAAACAGAAAGGCATTAATTCAACATATAAGAACAATAATACTGCAGATATTAGAGCTATCTATAAAAAGTTCAAGATTCTTCTCAAAAGTAATATCAACAAATTATAATATGGTTTGCCCAGAAATCTTTCCAGGGTAGATGAGCTCCTACAGTTGATATATTTTTCTGCTCTGGTGATTCATTTTTTCATTTATGCAGTCATTTTAGTCAGAGACCCAGCAGGAAGGAGATGACACAGTCAAGAAGGGTAATTAAGGAAAATGCAACGAAGGACTATTTACAAAGATGCAGGCAAAGTTAAGAGAAACTAGCAAGGAATGGGAGTTCATCAGGGCTAGCAACCTTGGGAAATTGTTACAATCCCTAGTCTTTCAGGCTATGATGGGTGAGAACCACTACTGGAACCCAGGAACAATTTAGCTCAAGCAAAATTCAAGTCAGAAGCTGGTAAGGTACATTACCAAGAGCACAATATGACCCAACAGAACAGGAACCAGGATAATTAACAGCTTAATTTGTCTGATCTTACCCACAGACAGTGACTCCATTGACCAAAACTCAGCAGAAAAATAGGAGAGGGCAAAAGCATCCTTCTGTGAAGTCACAGAAGTCCCTTTAAACTTCCATGTTCACAGAGTGACAGAGAAGATGAGGAGTGGACCTGCAGGGGCCAAGGAGAGTACCCAGTTCATTCTCTCACCTGGTGGTGTTATATGAGTATGCATAGCATTTACCAAATCTTACAACAGTTTGTAATTTATGTCTATATACCTCTTTCACTAGCACTACTGAGATGGCTCTATGCAATGTTAACCATTTCATGTCTCTCACTAAGCCAAAGAAGGCAGAGCACAAGCCACCAAACCATAATACCAGCATCCAAGGAGAAAAAGAGAGAGAAACAGATGGAATAGGAGCCTTCCTGTAATCAGGGGATGATGTGCTTGATGGGCAGTGTAATGCAAAGACAGAAAAGCAAGGGAACAAGGTATGAGGCATGGAGAGGCAAGCTCACTCCTTTACAGCAGAGCATAAACAAAAGTTACTCCATGTGCTCACTTCTCCAGGAGGCCCAATTTAGAGGGATAGTGGAGTCACAAAATGGTAGCACAAATTCATTTTCTTAATTTTCTCAGCTTACAACTATGTTTAACACAGTATGCTCTTCCCTTCACAAACTTATTCTACAGAACTTGTTATTCCACTGTTTTCCACAGTGCTGGTGCTCCATAAAGCAGAAGAAACATGAAAGGTATGAGTATAGGTGACCCAGAGTGGCAGGGGAACTGCCTGAGCTCAGTGGCATGAGCTGAAGCCCTGAACAGCAAACTACATCCACTGTGCAAGCTTGGCACCTCACTTGGAATCTGGTAGATTACCATTCAGTTCATCTAATCAGCTGGGGACTTTTGGGTAGGTCCCCACCTAGTGATACTGAGTGGCAGGGGAACCACTGTGCAGAGTTAGAGCCCTGCACAGTGAACCCCATCCAGCCATGCAACCTTGGCACCTTGTTTAGAACCTGGTAGGACCAGGTGTCTAGTGACACCAAGCAGCTGGCATGAGCGGAAGACCTGCATAGAATATGCCATCTAGTTCTTCAGGCTTAGTATGCCACTCAATAACTGGTAGAGTCCTACCCAACAACCTCAAATAGCCGGGGAGCTTCAGAGGGTCACATGGAGTATGCAGAGGCCATCCCAGCATACTGTCCACATTTGAGGATTCTTCAAGTGCTACTAGGGACCTGGTAAGGCTTAACTAATGACCCCCACTCAACTGGGGAAACTTCCTGCAGTTTGGACAGATAACCTCAACCCAGGAAGCAACTGAAATCTTGCATTCAGCTTCTTCGGGCAGTCCATCCGAAACAAGCCTAGGAAAAATGACATAGAAGCAAATGTAAGCCATACACATGAAACTTCTGCAATGATAGCAACTGAAGTAAAGAAACAACTCCACAAAGGAGTAAAGGACCTCAGATCAGAAATAATCTCCCAGGTAAAACAAGAAATGATAAATATAACAAAAGAAATGCTGAACATGCTCTCTGCCTAGCTGCCTGGGACCGGGAGGCCTTGGCCCCCACCCAGTTAAGGCAGAGGCTCCACCTGCATGCCCCGGGAGGCCGCCCTCCCTTGCTGCACGCAGGACCCAGCCCTGCCTGGCCCTGCAATTCAGCGCGACCCAAGAATGAGTGTGAACCTCAGGGAAATGCCCGGCAAGCCTTGCAGGACACAGAGGTATGCAGCCCAGCCCAGATCAGCCCAGGACCCCAGAGCTCCTCACCAGGGACTGACCAACATAGCTGCAGGGACTTGGAGAGCTTGGGCTCCCCCCACCAGAGTGCAGAGCGCCTGAGAGCTCCACACTTCAGTGGAGCGGCTTCTGTGTGTGCCATCCCAGAGCTCGTGCGTGGACGCCCGCCCAGCTGGGTTGCTCCCAGCACTGTAGGCCTGGGACTCACCCAGGCTTGCCCCAGCACAGCTGTTGCTCTGAACTTTCAGACAGACCCAGGGTCTGGGCAGCATCACTCTGGGGTACACTCTGCTTAACTCCCTGAGACCGAGAGGCCTTGGCCCCCAGCGAGTTAGGGCAGAGGCTCCATGCACACATCCCGGGAGGCTGCCCCCCCTTGCTGCATGCAGGACCCAGGTCTACCGCATCCCGGGATTCAGCGTGACCCAAGAATCACCACAAACCTCAGTGGAACACCCGGCTGGCCTCGCAGGACAGAGAGCCACATAGGTTCTAGAAGAAAATGACAAAATGAAAGAACAAGAGGCAGTCTCAGTACCCCAGCCCACAAAGAACAAACCCAAGAAACACTGAAATGGAAGACAGTGGGAGTCACACAAATGGACTTTCTGAAATGATGAAAATGCAATAAAGAAACAGCTTGATGAAGCTATAGAGAAATTAAAATCAGAAATATTCTCTCAGCTAAAAAATGAAATGAGAATCATTATTAAAGAAATGTTCTGTGTATCTAAAGAAGAGCAAGATAAAAAAATACAAGAACTTAAGAAAATGATTGAAACTTTGAATGAACAACATAAGACACAAACAGAATGCATGAAACAGATGTAAAGGGAAATGCAGGAAATGAAGAACTCCATGGAAAGTTTGAAAAACTGCTTAAATGAGGCTGAAGATAGAATCTCAGATCTTGAAGACAGCATGTGAGATCATGGCCATGAAAGAAAAGATCTCCTAAAAATCGTAAGGAACCAAGAAACATCAATTCAACAGCTGCAAGATGATGCCAAGAGAAATAACATAAGATTAATAGGCATAAATGAAAAAGCAGGGGTCAATACTAATGACCTATGAAGACTATTCACAGAAATAATAGCAGAAAACTTTCCAAACATGGAAAGAGAATCTGAAATACAAGTAACTGAGGCATACAGAACCCCAATTAACCACAACCAAAGTAAATCCTCACCCAGACATATAATAATAAGGGCATCAGAAGTACAGCACAAGAACAAAATACTAAAAGCTGTCAGAGAAAAGAAACAGATCACCTATGAAGGAAAGCCTATCAGAATCATGGCAGACTTCTCAATGCAAACCTTTAAGTCAAGAATAGCTTGGAGTGAAGTATTTCAAATCCTAAAAGAAAATAACTTCCAACCCAGAATGTTGTACCCTGCAAAACTATCCTTAAAAATTGATGGAGAAATAAGATACTTTCATGACAAAGAAGAAATGAAGAAATTTATGGCCACCGAAACAACACTACAAAGAGTACTGAAACACACTCTAGAAAGAGACAAAGATAGCCACAATCTTAAGAAGAGCAACAAAAGGAAACCACTAAGCAGGGCAAATAATTAAACAGAAAATGTAGAAAACCAACAACAGAAAGATTTCATGACAGGGATGAGCCGGTATGTATCAGTTATATCAATCAATGTAAATGGTCTCAACTCACCAATAAAAAGAAACAGACTAGCAGAATGGGTTAAGAAACAAAATCCAACAGTATGCTGTGTACAAGAAACACATTTCACTCAAAAGGAAATTCACAGACTAAAAATCAAAGGCTGGAAAACAATACTCCATGCAACAGGAAACCAGAAAAAAGCAGGGGTAGCTATTATGTTTGCAGACAATGCAAACTTCAAACCGAGAAGGATCAAAAGAGATAAAGAAGATCACTACATACTTGTTAGGGGAAAACTTCAAGAGGAAGAGATTACAATCATAAATATATATGCCCCAAATATGGGAGCACCCAACTATGTAACACAATTCTTAATAGACATGAAAAACCAAATCAACAATAATGCAGTTACAACAGGGAACCTTAACACCCCATTGCCACAGAGAGATAGATCAACCAAACAAAAAATCAGCAAAGAAATAGCAGAACTGAATCAAGCTTGTGAACAAATGGACCTAGTAGATGTGTACTGAGTATTCCACCCATCAACATCAGAATACACATTCTTCTCAGCTGCACATGGGTCATTCTCTAAAATAGATCATATACTGGTCCACAAAACAAGCTTAAGTAAATGCAAAGGAACTGAAATAATTCTATGCATATTATCTGACCACAGCACAGTAAAATTGCAAATGAATGACAAAAAAATCTACAATAACCGTATAAACACATGGAAATTAAATAATACCCTCCTCAATAATCAATGGGTCACAGAAGAAGTTAAAGAAGAAATTAAACAATATCTACAATTGAATGAAATGGCAAATACAAATTACCAGAACCTGTGGGATACAATGAAAGCAGTCCTCAGAGGGAAATTTATAGCACTAAACTCTCATATCAGAAAAACGGAAAGAACACACATAAACAACCTAACTCTGCACCTCAAACTTCTTGAAAAAGAAGAGCAAGTCAAGTCCAAAGCCCAAAGAAGGGAGGAAATTATTAAGATTAGAGCAGAAATTAATGCAGTTGAAACGAAGGAAACAATACAAAGAATCAATGAATCGAAGAGCTGGTTCTTTGAAAGAGTAAATAAAATTGATAAACCCCTAGCCAAGCTTATCAAGAAGAGGAAAGAAAAAACTCAGATCCATGCAATAAGAAATGAAAAGGGTGAAATCACTACAGACCAGGTGGAAAAACAGAAGATCATCAAACCTTTACTCACGTAGATTCGATAACACAGAAGAAATGGACAGATTCCTAGAAACCTATGAATTACCAAAGCTGAATCAAAAAGATGTAAAGCTGCTGAATAACCCAATATCAGCTAATGAAATTGAAAATGTAATTAAGACCCTATCAACAAAGAAAAGCCCGGGCCC
>RJWM01047258.1:0-11982 GCA_004363535.1 Dasyprocta punctata
CCAAAGATGAGAATTCATCAGCACTGTGGCTGGAGGTGCATCAGAAGATTAAAGTCACAATGGCTAGTTTTACATACTTCCCTAAGAGATGAAGGAGGTTTAGGATTATTGGTAACACCCTTTGAGATTTCCCATTGTCTTAGGGGTGGGTCATCCTCACCTACCTACTAAAACTATAAGACTAAGACTGTTAAGACTATAGACAAGGCCAAGGTTAATGATGTCACTCATATACCCTTGCTACCATTGGGTCAATATTACCTAAGCAACTATACCTGTAATCTTATTGGTCGATCATAATTTTGACCCATGTTGTACCCACCTCATGATTTTGCTCTGTAAAATTTCATTTGAGAGCTGGGCTCATTGATAACCCATTGAGGACCTCTCCTGTCTCTCAGGGGCTGTTCCTATTCCCCATTCCACGTCCCTATTTTCCAATAAATTTTACTACTCTTAACCTCCATTGTTTCTCATTCATTGTTCAACTTCGGGGAACATGAACTTGGTGTATTTGACATCTAGCATTTCCCCTATATCACTGGTATCAGCTAATAATGCCACTAAACATATCAGAACCTATGGGACAGAGTGAAAGGAAGCCTAAGAGGGAAGATTATAGCTATTAATGCCCACATCAGAAAAACTGAGCAAGTTCGAATGAAAAACCTAATGATGCATCTCAGTGTCTAACAATCCCAGTTGAAAGCTAGTACAAAGAATGAGTTTATACATATCACAATAGAAATTAATGAATTTGATTCTAAAAAGTACAAAGAAGGAATGAATGAAAGAGCTGTGTTTTTTTGTTTGTTTGTTTGTTTTGTTTTGTTGTTGTTGTGACACAGGTTGTCATTATCAGGCAGGTGTCCAACTCCCTGCAGTCTTCCTACCTCAACCTTTCAAGTGCCATGATCACAGTCATGCATTCCATTCCCCACCAAAGAGCTTGTTCTTTGAAAGAATGAACATAATAGATATACCCTTAGCCCATCTTATCAAAAAAAGAGAGAAAGAAAAGACCCAGATCAATGCAATTAGAAATGAACAGTGAGATCACAGTGGAGTCTGCTGAAATCTGGAAGATTATTAGTAGCTACTCAGAAAAAAAACTGTACTGTAATAAATTGGTGAATTCAGAAGAAATATATAGATTCTTAGACACACATTAAGTACAAAAGGTGGGTTAAGGTAACTTAAAATTCCTTGATAATTCAATATCAGGTAATGAGATTGAAGAATTAATTAAAAAAAAAAGCTACCACCAAGAAAAGCCCTGATTCCAATGGATTCACTTCCAAATACTATAGAAACTTTAGGAAATATCTAACGTGAATAACACTCCCCTGTTTAATGAAATTGAAAGAGAAGGAATACTCCCAAGGTTATTCCTTGAAGGCAGTGTCATCTGCTTTCAAAACCGGAAAGGACCCAACCAAAAAATAGAACTTTAGGTCAATTCCTTGATACAAAAATCCTCAACAAATACTGGCAAGAGCATGACACAAATAATAAAAAAAAATACATCATGATCAAGTACAATTTATTCCAGATATCCACAGATTGTTGAAAATACACAAATCAATAAGTGGAATACTAGTCTACATGAAGAAAAGCAAGGAAAAATCACATGATCATCCCAACTAACTCAGTAAAAGCCTTTGATAAAATCCAACATCCATTCATCATAAAAACCCTGAAGAAAATAGGCAGAGAAGGACTTTATCTCAATTTTATAAAAGCTATTTATGACAAAACAATGACTGACATCTTAGTTACTAATGTTGGTGGGGGGTGCTGAAACTAAGTAGTTACTAAATGTTGGTGGGGGGTGCTGAAAGCTTTTGCTCTAAAATCAGGAACATGACCTGGATGTCTGATATCATCACTAGCATTCCATAGAGTTCTCAAAACATTACCCAGAACAAACAGTCAAGAGAAAGAAATAAAAGGAATATGGATAGGAAAGGAAGAAGTCAAATTGCCATTATTTGCAGATGACATGACCCCTTACATAACAGATCCAAAAAATTCCATCAAAAGACTCCTAGAGGGCTGGGAGTTTGGCTCAGTGGCTTAAGCGCCTGTCTGGCAGGCGCGAGGCTGTGAGTTCATCCCCAGTGCCACCAAAAAAAAAAAAAAAAAAGATTCCTAGAGATAACCAACTTCAGTATCATTGCAGCACACAATGTCAACATACAAAAATGAATGGTGTTCCTGTACACCAATAATTATCTCACCAAGAAAGTGCTTAGGTGAGCAATACCTTTTACAATCACATCAAGAAAAATTAAATATGTAGGAACTAACCTTAGGAAAATAAGGAAAGTGCTCTACAATGAAAACTGCAGTATTCAGAAAAAGGAGATCAAAGAAGACATTTGAAAAAGGAGATAGATCCGTATATTGGATAGGAAGAACCAATATAGTCATATGATTATACTTCCAAAACTGATAGATATATGGCAATCCAAATAAAAAACATATCAACTACATTCCTCATAGAGATAGAGACAACAATCTTAAAACTCATATGGAACCACAAAAGATATAGAATAGCAAAAGCAATCCTGAGAAAGTAGAAAAAGGAGGAGTTACAATTCCAAGCTTGAAGTTATACTACAAAGCTACAATATTAACAAGAGCCTGGTATTAGCAAAAACCCCTTGTGGATGAGTGGAACAGAACACATGATACAGAACAACTCAGCCACATTCAACCACCAGATCTTTGACAAAGAGGTCAAAAATTTAAGCTAGAAGAAAGATAGTGTCTTTAATAAATGGTTCTTGAGCCGGGCGTGGGGGTGCATGCCTTTAATCCCAGCACTCCGGAGGCTGAGGTAGGAGGAGCATTGTGAGTTCGAGGCCAGCTTGGGATACAACACGAACACAAGGCCGGCCTGAGCTACATAGTACGACCCTGCCTCAAAAAACTAGGGCTGGAGTTTGGCTCAGTGGCTTAAGTGACTGTCTGGCATGTGCAAGGCTGTGAGTTCGATCCCCAGTGCCATAAATAAATAAATAAATAAATTGTCCTTGGCAACTGTCTCTCTACCTGCAGAAGAGTAAATCTACAACTGCATCTCTCACTGATAGTTATGTACTAAACAAAAATCAAAATGGACCAAAGATCTTAAAAGAGAAACACTTAATCTGCTGAAATATAAAAGAAATAGTTACAGGTAAAGATTTCCTGAGCAGTAGCCCAATTGCATAAGAGATGATGCCAAGAACCAACAAATGTGATTGTATTTAATTAAAAACCTTCTACACAGCAAAGGAAACAACCAACAGTGTGAAGAGACAACTTATACAATGGAAAAAGATTGCCAGTTATTATTCCTCAGACAGTGAAAAATATCTGGAAAATATAAAAAAATTTTAGAAAGGATGTATTAGAATACATATTCTAAAAAGTTAGAATATATAAAATAAACGAGTCATTTGTAGGAAAATGAGACCATAACGTTAATTGAAAGAAATGACACACATGAACTAAAATATCACATGGTTTCCTCTTATATGAGAAACCTCAATACAAATAAAAAGGAGAAAAAAAGATAGCTAGTGTAGGAAAAATAGATGGAGCAATGAGGGAGGGAGGGCTGCAGCCAAGCAGGGGAAAGAGATACAAAAAGATGAAGATGCATTATGTACACGTTTCAATTCCTCACAGTGAATGTAGTCATTATGTACTATACACATGTATTAGTAAAAAAATAAAATTAGCTTGGGCTGGACATGTAGCTCAGTGATAGAACACACAAGCATGAAAGCTGTAGGAGACAGTTTGAGTGACTCCCCTTGAATACAGAACAATTGCTTCAAAATTAGTCTTATTTCCATATACTGATATGTACAGAGCAGCCTATGCTGTTCCCTTCTCTTTTCAATTGGCTCTAAGCAATGCAAATAAGGCAAGTTTAAGTACTTACATGTAATCTTTGAGGTCATTCTGACAGCCTCCTGTTACTTTGCATAGTGCAGTCTGTAAAAGATCCTAGCACAGGGAGTTGGCAGAGCCAGTCAGCTCCAGGAAATGTCAACTGGGTATGAGCCTCAAAATAGAGACTATAAGTCCCCAGACATTGAAGTTTACATATCAGAAACTGAAGCAACAGCCTCCAAGAACAATTCAAATGCTACCTTAATTGAATTATGCAGATTGATCCTTCTGCATGTCATTCTCCCTGCATTTGCAAAGATGCTTTTCTCCCCACCTAGCTAGCCGACTCAAGTTACTCACATAGTTCCCACCATCCTTGCTGTCACTCATCCTCGAGCCACCCCCTTCTAAACAAGATAATAAATTTTGGGAGAGGCCTTGGATCAAGGCCTTTGTCTGTATAGCCTCACTTGGATTGGGCTTAGTATCCCTTGGCTGCCCTTAACTGTGAATCTGTCTTGGTGTCTTTACTCTCACCATGGGTTGCATTGGAGATGGCAGATTGGGATTAATTTGCTGGGACTCCAATAAAGTCTCAATAGGATTACAAATACCACATTCTGAATTGTGAGTAAGATTGGAAAAAGGATCACAATACTTGGATTATAATATTCATTATCTGAGATACAATAGAGAGCCTAGCACTAGCACTGAAAATTATACACACAAAAAATTAGCTCATTTGTGTACTTATTCATTGTCTGTCTCTCCTGTGGGAATGGAGGCCTAGTCTCGCTGCCACCTTCAGCCCCTGTTATGGTTTATACATTGTGTCAACTTGAGAAGTCTAGAACATTAATTAAGTAACTCAGCAGCTTCACATACTGGGGTGTAGAGCACAAGCAGTTACCTGTTCATTGTATCAATTTGAGAGAGTCAGAAGTTTAACTGAGACTCAGCAGGGAGCCAGGGTTCTTACTTTGTAAATATCCTCATCCTGTGCAAAGGATGGCAAGGAGATTCGTGAATTCTACACCCACCCCGGGGGGTGTGTACAATATAAGGGAGGAAAGGAGGCTTGCTCTGGCCCCCTTTTACTTTGGCTGTTTTTGCTCAGCTGCTGCCTTGAACTGTTCCCCAGTGCCAGGCCACCCTGCCTTGGAGCCAGCCAATTATGGACTGAAACCTCCAAAAACTGTAAGACAAATAAACCTTTCCTTTCTTCATTTTGGGTGTCAGGTGTTTTGCCTCAGCAATGAGTGAAAAGTAACTAAGACAGCCCCTAAGCTCAGGCTGCAGCCCTTGGGCACCAGTTCAGCACTTCTTCCTCACTTGTTGTCTGTTAGTTTGTGAGGACTGCTGTAACGGAGTGTCACCAACTGGGAGGCTGAGTCACGAAAATGCACTGTTTCACAGTTCCTGAGACTCGATGTCTGCAGTGGAAATCTCACAGGGCCAGGCTTTATGCGACGGCTCTACCAGAATCTTCCCTCATCTCTTTCAGCTTCTGGTGCTTGGTAGCAATCTTTGGTGTTGCCTGACTGGCAGCTGCCATACTTCCATCTCTGCCTGTTCTCCTTTAGGAAGGACACCAGTCACAGTGCATCGAGTATCCAGCCCATTCCAGTACGAAGTCAACCAATAATATCTGTAATGACCCTATTTCTAAAAATGTTATTATTATTATTATTATTTGGCAGTGCTGGGGTGGAACCTAGGGCCGCGTGCATGTCAGGCAAATACTCTACCACTGAACCACATCCCTGTCGCAAAAACGGTTTCTGAAGCAATGGGAAATGAGACTTCAACAAATGTTTTTGGATGGAGAAAGAGGACAGAATTCAACATATAATACTTTTCTACAGCCAGTTCACCACAGATTTGACCAAGTGAACTCTCGCAGAGTTCACTGTCAATGAGCACTTAGGGAAACATGGAATGAAACTGACGCGTCAATGAGCAGACAGACAGACAAGGACTGAATGATGCTGACCCAACCAGGACTGGAGGAGGCGGTCCAGGGAGGCCCTAGGCAAAGGTGGGTGCTGTGCCGCCACCAGGCTCCAGCAGGTGGCGCTGCAGGCGATGGCGCGAGCGGAAAGGCGGCCGGCTCCACTCTTGCTCCCGGCGCTGGAGGCGGCGAGGGGCGCATGCGCGGGTACGTGTGCGCCGGGCTTCCGGTCTGCGGCCACCGCCTCGCCTTTGTCCATTGGCTTTGCGGCTAGTGCCCGCAGGAGCCGTGAGGGGTCCCTGCCGGGCTCCCCGTGTGGGAGTCGCCGCCCTCCGCGTGTCCTGTGCCCGCCTGCTGGGCGGGTTCGGCTCTCGGCCCGGAGGAGGCGCCGGGCCGGCGGGTGCAGAGCGCGGGCGAGGCCGCCGTCCTCCCCCTCGGCGTCCCGGCGGGGAGGTCCCAGCCCTGCCGCGGCTGCGCAGCCGGGGATCCCCGGTCCCTCCTGGAGGGCGCTCGGGCTTCGGGTTTCGCGCCAGGCAGGCGGCTGGGAGCTGGCGGAGGCATTGGAGTAGTTCCCAGGTCAGCAGCCGAGGGTTTCGTTCCATTTAGCCTTCAGGGGCTACGCCTTTAGTGCGGGCCATTTTTGGGAGTGTGCGTGTGTGCGTGCGTGCGTGCGTGCGTGTAATTATGGTTTCCCTCCCTTGTGTGTTTGAGGGCGGCTGAAAGGTTAAATCCATTTGTCACTTTTCCTAAGGGCGAGATTTTGTTGAGTCTGTCGTTTTCGAGAAAGCGGAGGAACGAAGAGCCTCTCTCAAGTTGCCGTCCAGACTGACAGCCCCGCTAAGAAAGCAGGTTACAGTGTGGGCGCCTTCCTGACCGCTGTGGGCCGCTTCGGTACAGTTGCACGAGCCCGCGTTGTCCAGGGTCCTGTGTACCAGGAGGAGTGACCTGCCACGCCTGATGGTATGTAGTAAGTAGCTACGTTTATTGAAGATCACAGGGCCTTAGCTGCAGGAACAGGCAAAAGGGAAGAGGGAAAAAGGGCTCAGGCCCTTGATGAGTTGCTTCCAGTATTTAAAGGATCAGACTCCTGATTCTAGGTGCCTACCACTGCCTCTCTCTGGTGTCAGTAATTTGCAGCCTTGGGCATGGAGACCCAGGTTTTTGTTATTTCTTTTGTTCCTCTTTTGAGAAAGGGGAAGAATGGATAATCCCTAAAGTGGTGTTTACAGTTGAATGGAAGGAAGAGAGTGGCTGATTTAGCTTCTTTGTTCCCAAATGTACTGGCTTGACCCCTGTAATTTATTTATTTTCACTTGGGGTAGAACACCAATGTGATTGCTTGTGACTCTTAGTCCTTACTGTAAATGCAGCAACCAGGGTAAGATGTGGAGAAAAAGAGATTAGCAGAAATCTAAACCTTTCTTGAAGAATATTGCATATAAGTACAGTATTAAGAAAAATGCCTAGTTATGTGGCTCCTTTTGCGAAATTTATTTATCTTGGAATGACTGTCTTTTGTACGGGTGTATATAAGAGTGCCTGTAAACGTAATAAGGAAAAACAAACTTTAGGGAATGTATTCACTTTAGAGCTTTTATGTGATATGGAAGCTGGGCATGGTGGCAGGTGCCTGTAATCCCAGCACTTGGGAGGCTGAGGCAGGAGGATCACTGAGGGTTTGAGACCAGCATAGGCTACATAGTGAGTTAAAGGACAACCTAAAGTACATAGTAAGACCCTGTGTCACACAAAAAGAAGAACAAAACAAAACAGAAGGAACATTCATATGGAAATGTTGCAGAATCCGAGAGATAAGAGAGTCCAATGGGGAAAAAGGACAGTTTGTTTCTAGGACTTAAGGTGCACCTGGACCCTGTGAAACTCATGTCCAAAGTGCTGGGTATTTGAACAAAGGAAAGGTTCTAGTTTTTGGCTGAGGCAATTGGTCTTTAGAAACTGGGTGGAAGGGGGAAGCAGGGGTACAGAAGCAAGACAAATAAATTAAGAACTTATCCTTGAAAGAAGACAGAGTCTTATGAATGCTGTAAGAACACAATGGCATAAACTCTGTTTACACGACATCATTGCCAGTGTTACCTGTGCCAGAACAAGAAATTTTAGCTACAGGGGAGGAGGAAAGTTTGAGGGGAATTGTTCTTTAAGTCCTGCTTTATTCTCCCCTTTGATGCTTTCTATAATGTTTTAATAGAAAGCATCACTACCATTAGCATTTACCTTGTTATGGGGGTGCAGGAGTCGGCTCCCTATTGGACAGAGAGAGAGAATTAGAACAAAAAGGAAAAGGGACTTATGTTGTCTTTGTATCCAGATGTTGATCCTCAAACTTTCACCCTGTGCAGCGTGGTCATTTTCAGGAGTGACCACGGCACAGCTGTTGTTTCCTCGAACTTCAGCTGTGCCTAGACTGGTCAGCTTCCGGGGTGACTAGGGCAGTGCCATTGTCTCTGTGGCCTGATTTTCTCACAGAATGACCTGGTTCGGGTAGTCTGGATTCTGTTGGCTGGTCCAGCTGGGCTATTGGTTTCTGTGGACTGTGGTAGATCTAAGGCACAGTTTCTGTAACTTTAACAACAGTAGAGGTAGACTAGATTACAGTATGAGCTCATCTCTTATGAGCTCAAGTTGTTGGATTTTAGTTTTCTAACCAAAACAAAGTCCCCAGATTTGACTGGGTATATTGGGTATGTCAGGCTTATGGGCATTTTTGGTATACTGAATGATGACTATTTTGTGTAACTATTTCTAAAGCCTGTATCTGTCATCTCAGAGACAATTTTTTTAGTTTTTAGAGACTTTTTAATTTGAACTCTGGGGCTGGCCAACCAAATAAAGTTTTATTAAGGGACTGTCCCATTTGTTTAGTAGGGTGCACCAGACACAGAGGAGGTACGTGGACAGGACTTGGTCTTACCTTAAGTGAGTTTCTTGGCAATATTTTTTCACAGTCGTTTGAGTGTTGATTTTATGTTTCACTTTTTCTGATCTGTGTGTCCTGTAAGGTTTGCGAAGCTTTTGTTTTATCGTTACTATCTGTGTGAGTTCCTGGACTAACTCAGCTAGAAATGTGGGTTCATCGTCTTGGGATAATGTCTCTTAACAGCACCTTGGTCATCTTTTCTGTTTGGATGGGGAAAGCTGGTGACCATCTCCAGAAGGTGAAGATAAGCACTCATATATATTGATAACCACCTGCTTGAGGAAATTCAGTAAACTTCGTAACAGTTTTTACATGGGGTGGCTCCTATTTCCCGGGTTGGGGAAGGGGAGCAGAGATTCCTTGCCTAGGGTTGTTTCATGTACTGGTCAAGCAATATTTACAGACAGGCTGAGTAATCATAGTGAGCTGTGGCACATAGAGTTGGCCACCTACCAATGTTTTTAATGCTGTCTTTCCCATGTGAGACCTCTAGTGGAATTGGTTTATGAACCGGGGGCCGTGCACTTTGGGGATGGCTAGCCTCCCATCAGCAAACTTATTACTCCCTCCTGCCCACCCCCATATATTTTGTGGCTTCTTGGGCAAAACAGGCTAATTTGGGGTCTGTCAGGGGTGGCTCTGGGACGAGGGGTGTAGCTAGGGCCCCTCTTTGTTGGGCTATCATAGAGGCCCACTTTGATTTTCTGTCTGTCCTTTGATTTTCTCTGCCTTCTGTTGTTTCAGTCCTCTGTCATCCTCTATAGTGTGTAATGGCCGCTTTCCTTGTGTCCCATAGAGCATCTGGAGGCTGTAAGATTGTTTGTACTTGTTCTTTTTGTCCCCCAGCGTGAGGAGCCCTCTTTTTTGTATTTGGAGTCAATATAAATGTTAACTTTTTTCTCCTTTGTCACCAAAATAGCCCTTGTCAGGGGTATTAGTTCTGCCTGCTGGGCTGAGGTTCTGGTAAGCACAGGCTGGGCTTCCACCATAGCATTGAGTCACCACTGGGGGGCTTCCAGTTTGATGGGGAGCAAAGTGGCTGGGATAAGAGTGTTTGTTATCTCTAGAGTTATGTGATGATTTTCACATGAGAGCCCCTGATCCCGAGTCATCCTCGGATTTGACAATGAATAGTGTCCTCTCTGGTCCATTAATACTATAACTGAGGGGCCAGGAATTTAGCTCAGCAGCATAAATCCTTGCGTGGCAAGTGCGAGGTCATGAGTTCAACCCCTGGTACCTAAATAAATAAATAGTATAACTGAACGTGGTACTCGAATAGTCAGTTTTCTCAAGGTCAGCAGGGCAGTGGCTGCATGTGTCCTGAAGCATGGAGGCGACCTGAGGGTTACAGAGTTAAAGTGTTCTGACAAGTATGTCATCGGACTGCGTCAGGATCCTATGACCTGGGTTAAGACTTCTCTGGCCATATCTTTGTTTATTATATTAGCAAGGAAGGCTTGGTTATATCTGACAGTCCTAAGGCTGGGTCCTGTGGCAGGGCCTCTTTGATTTGTTTAAATGTTTTCTCCTGGTCAGCTTTCCAGAGGAGGAGCTTTTTTTCTCCCCTGTGGTGGCTTGTCTGAATACAGTCTCTTATTTTTTTGTTTTTGTTTTTGGCTTTGACCTGTGTCAAGCTCTTTTGTGTGGCACATCCTCTGCTTGTCACCATGGCCTCAGCGTCTCATTGGCCTTTAGTTGTCAGCACTCTGGTTTCCATTCAGCATTTTCATGAGCAGGTTTAGCTTTTGTCTGCTTCTGCGCCTATTTATTTTCTCTCCCAGCTGGGCCATTGTTACCATTTTTTGGGTGTGGGGGGCTGTGATTTAGCCAGTGTTTTTTGCAAAGAAGGTGCCCTTTGTCTCTGTGTTACATTGAGATATCTCTAGGGTTACCCATACTTGGTGTGTATTTCTTGTTTTTGTTAGAGGCAAATCTGTCTCCTTGCTTTGTAGTTGCAGTTCCTCTAGTATCTGTAGAGCCATTTGTTTGTTAGTTTTTTGAGTTACCTCAGCTTTAGCCTTCATGCACAGGGCCAGTTTTGTCCCTGTTTGATGCTTGTGAAGACTCTCCTAGCATTTGTCTCACAAGTTCTTGGTTTCCTCTTATGGTTGTTGATTTTGAGTTTTGATCTCCTTTGTCCATGTATGTCGTTCATGTAGTTCATCCTTAGTCCTACTATGTTGCCACTCAGGTATCTCCAGCTGTTGGCGTACCATGTGGATCTCCTTTTTGATGTTTATCTGTTGTGTTTGGTTGTTTTCACCCACCAAACTCTGCTGCAAATATTGTAGCTTTTCCTAGATCCCATGTTTTTGCATGTCTACTGTTTTTTCCTGTTATGCTGTCTCCTGTTGTATGTGCTGTTGTATTTGTGTGTTTAGTTCTATTTGTATGATGGTTTGGGGATGTACCTCTGTCGCCTCTTTCAGTACCTCTGTTTTTTTCATGTGTCTGCCAGACTGTCGCCTTACCTTTTGCATGTTTTTGAGCCTCCTTGTCATCTTCAGTTGCTCACTGAGTTGCCTCTGTCTCATCATGTAGTCATTCTGGCTTCATATGCTAAGCATGGACTTTGATGTCAAGCTACTCTAGAGTTGAAATCTGCATCAGCAACTTAGCAACCTTATATCCTTTTTGAGTCCTTGCCTTCTCATCTGTTAAATGCAGATGATAGTATTTCTTCCACAGTTGTTCTGAGGAGTAAGTGGATGAAAAATGTTCAATGGCTAGTACCAGGCCTGCCCAGAGGGATAGGTTAGTAGTAACTCTTATTATATAGTGGTTCTACCCATTTAGTCCAGAAACAGTGAGAAGTTTTGAGAGGGGACACTCAGGATATATCCAGATGTAGTCTACAGTGGTAGATTTATGGTTTGAATGAAGTATTCGCATCATGTTCCTCAACTTTTGCACTAGATTATTTTACCTAATAACATCAGGCAAACTTCTGCAAAGCTGTTCAATACACAGTGACCCTGTGGCACCACTATTAATGTTAGACTATTCTTTTTCTGGGTTTTTGGTTTTGGTTTTTATTGCTTATGCTATAGTGGGGGTTGCGATGAACTACATCCCCAGCCCTTTTTTATTTTTCATAATGAGAAAGTGACTAAGTCACCTAATTGCCCATGCTGGGCTGGACTTTGAGATTATCCTGCCTTAGTCTCCCAGAGTGGTGATATTTCAGGCATTGACCACCTAG